>APFE030127537.1:33293-90917 GCA_000404065.3 Pinus taeda | reverse complement strand
CAAAATATCTATCCATTCATATCTAATGGCTTTTAATAGAAGGGCTTTCAAAGTTTCCTCATCTAAGTTACTCATTTTTGCTCTTTTTAGGTTATATTGAAATCTTTCAAGTAAATCCTCCAAATTTTCATCTTCCTTTTGCACCATCTTGAATACCTCATCCTTGTGATTGGTGGGCATACAATAGTCCAGGTACCTATCCAAAATGTTTGTTTCATATCATTCCAAGTACTAATGGATTGAGTGAGTAACCCCATGAACCATTTCAAGGCTGCCCCTTTCAATGTTGAAGGGAATAGTTTGAGTTTTTGAGCGTCTTCCAGATAATCATAAGTTCGACATACGACCTCAAACTCAAATAGAAATGTTTCAGGGTCCTCATTTATTAATCCATGAAAGTTTGGGAGGACGGATGGCGAAATGTTTTTCATTGTGGCTCGGGAGTCATCATCGACTATAGGAAATCCAAATGAATTGTCTCCATTCCTATTGCCTCCATTGTTACCTCTACCTCCTCCATTATTTCCTCCTCCACCTCTACCTCTACCTCTACCAAGTCCGGTTGCTCCTTCTTCAGCCATGGTAGTTTCTTCAGAGACCTCAGAGTTCTCTGGTTCCTCTACCAAGGGTGAATGAGGAAGAATTTCTCCTTCTTCCTCAGGTGATTCTATTTCTTCAATTACAATCTCTCTCCTTGTAGAAGGAGGGAAAGAATCTCTTTCTAATTCGGATTCAATAGATGGTGTGGGAGAGTCAACTACTACCTCTTGAATTCCAGGAATCCTAGAGCTAGGAGTATGAGTTGGAGATGATGGGGGTGTCTCTTGCCTATTTCTTGAAGTAGATGGAGTTGTGAAAATCGAACTCTTAGCTCTAGCTAAAAACCTTCCCCTAGAATCTCTTGCTCTATGCATGTCATTTTTTATTTTTCTTCAAGTCAGGGTAATAATTCTCTTTCTGATCTTCCAGGTCACTCTAAGTGCAAGAAGAGAGCATACTCAAGAAACTATTAAACCAATAACTTTCACTTTTCTGATCCTCCAGATCACGCTAAGTGCAAGAGGAGAGCATACTTTGAGAGGTTATTAATTTTCCTTTCTTGAAATTTTCTTGTTTTTATATTTTTTTTTTAGAAATTGGTTACCTAATTTCACTTCCCTGGAAACGACGCCAAAAATGTTTGGTCAATTTAGTGATGTCTAAATTGCAACTTTTAAATGTCAACTCGAGGCTCGTAAGCTGATGAAGTGAGGTGTACTGTATGTACTTAGGCAGCTATTTCTTAAGCTTTTTTCATTTTTAACTTTTTAAGTTTGTTTTCAAGTATATCTCTCCTAATGCGATGTGATGGAAATGAAATAAAGTGAGTGAAGTGTGTGAGATTGTGACGAGCTTTTTACAACTTAAAAGTATACTACAAGAAATCTTGAAATGAAATCAACTCTTAAAGGAAAATAAAGGCAAAAAATAAAGGACTAATGACATTGGCCCAATATCTCTACTGCTGTAAGAAAATGAAAATGAAATCTATGTCAAATAACAACTAAGAAATGTGAAACTAAAGTAAATCTACATAAGAGAAAGACTAGTCACAAATACTTTAACTTTTCCTTAACCTCTTGAATTTTAACTGAATATATCATGTGAGAGACAATTAAAAATAAGCCAAGAAATTGTGAGTTCTTGAACAATTAAACCAAGTTGTGCTAAGTGATATTTTGGTCCTTAATAAAGATATTAAATTATGAAGAAGGAACCATCAATAGATAAACAACTTGATGTCTAAAAATAGAAAGCAAATATGCAAATTGACTAAGTGATAGTAAGGAAATAAAGGCTGCAAAACAAAGAAGGTCAGCAACATAGACAAGATGATCACAAGTGTCACTAGTTGTGAAAAAGAAAAGAAAGAAACTGTCCCGGGCACGCCTAAGAAACCTGCATAACACACTGATCAGTCATGAAAAAGTGCAGAAATGTAAACAAGAAGAATTCGAAATGTATATACAGCTATCAAAACACGGCAATCAAAGGCATTATATACATGAAATAAGAAAACGAAATGTAGGAAATTAAAAGTATTGTACAGGCCTTTAGTAAACAGGGGCCCTCTGCCTACTCCAGCCGGTTCAAAAATCAATTACACGTGCAAATGGAAAAAAACAGTCTTCTCATATATTATGCATCAAAATATAAAGTACAGTGGGAGTTCAAAAGTACATAACAACAGCTAACAACTAACTTATCCAGCGTTCAAAGATGCTTTATTTATAACTGAGGAAAGCGAACTAACTTAACGAAATCTAAGTAATTCAAACAGCTGTGTAAAAGCACGTAGTCTTGCTGCGTCCTCGGATTTAGGCAACGGTCGTTGTGGGCATTCAATCCGCTGTTGGATTTATGTTTCCCACCATCTTCACGACTGAGGACGATGCCACCTGTTCTTTACGTGCTCTAAAACAGAACACGCAGAGCCGTGCCACCGCCAATGACCTCTGTTGACCGAAGTTGCCTCCTTGTTGACCACGGGTTTTGATGACTGGTTTGGGTGATTTGGAGGGACACACACCATGTCCTTGGTTCCACAAACTTTCCCATGTGGCTCTTCTTTCCAGAGGACACCTGGAACATACCATTTAATAAAACAGCTGCAGAATCCGGGGTTGGCTGCGGAAACCGGGATCAGCTGCGGAAAACCCTGTGTGAGCTGCGGAAACACAGCACCTTGAACCAAAATTCTAAACCAAACACAGTCATTATCATAATTAGAAAAACATGTAAAAAGTCCTAAAATACAATGATTTGAGAAATTTGATGGAGGGAATGAGTGGCAAAAGAAGGAAATGAATAGGAAAGGGAGGCTGAGAGGATGTATAAAGAAGTGTAGGTTTGAGGCTCAACATGTCTAAATAGGAGGAGAACATTGCATCAGAGGAAATAATTGATGCTGAGGCAATGGGGCAGAGAAGTAAAGAAACAGAAGAAACAACTGCATCAGGTGAAACAAAACAGCCATGAACCTCCAACACATAGATGATACAGAGACAACAGAGTGTGGAGGTTTCTTCCTTTGTCAGGCTAGCTGATAAGGAAAATGATATCAAAGAAAGATTCAAGGAGATAAAGGTGAGGAATGAGAAACTAAAAGCAGAGACATATGCTAAATACCTCAAACTCACACCACCAAACCAGAATATATTGTTGTCAACATTTGACATCAAAGAAGGAAAAATGCAGGTATCATTTTTACAGCCCACTGCACAGTAACCAAAAACCTCAGAAGATTACAAGAAGACCAATTTTGAGGTGTTGGCTAGGGATGTTCATCCCATTGATCAGATAGAGTTTCATAAGCAGGACGAAGAAATGATTTACTCCACCCTCACAACAAAGGCCATGATTTCTTACAAGCTGCAAGATTCACTGGATAATGTGACAACTCAATACAAATTGGAGAAATCCTCCTCACAGGCCAAAGAAACTAGGATAATGTCAATGGAGGACTTGGTTTTTGAAATGGGTCATGACCCAAAAGATATTAAGGTTGCTGAACAACTAATCAAGAAGAAGAATGAGGATATAGCAGCCCTCAATGAACAGCTCAAGCTACCTCATTTACAACACCCATAGACAAAGGAAGTCCTAGAAAGCTAGACCAATTAGGAGGAGATGATGGACTTAGTGTTGCAGCTGAATGACCAGTTGAAGGAGATGGAGAAAGAGTTGGATAGCTTGATTCAACTCAAATAAGATAATATTGATAGTGCTCCTCCAATTGTCATTCCAACAGTGACCACAGTTGTACCTTCTACTTTGGCAGCATCTTTAGGTCCCACTGCTCCAATGGCCACTGCACTACTTACATCTACACTAACTACATCAGCAATAGGATCAATAGCAACAGGAACCACAATTGATGAAGCAAATAGGCTAGTCAAAGAAATGGAAGAAATGTCCATTTAGACTAATGAGATGAAAAAACTCAAGGAGAAAGTCACCAACCTAGAGATAGATTATAGATTGGCCCAAATAAAGCACAAAGAAGAACAACAAATGGCCACAAGGATGAATGAAATAATTAAAACCCTGGAGAAAGAATTAACACTAAGTGATCCCCTAGGAAAGGCTAAAGAGTTACTATGGGCCAATATCATTGGGTTTGTCAATGATATTTGGCCATCCATCTAGGTTATTTTTTAGCAAATATATTTGATAAAGTAGGCTACAAAAGCCATTCAGAAAGTTAAATAAGAACTTGGATATATGTGTTATCGGGAAATCTAGTGTCTATGCAGAACTACTAGTCCCACTAAGACTGGTAGCTCTCTTAGAAACAAACAGATTAAAGTTTCTTTTGTTTTCCTTTACGAGAAGTAGATAGGAGAGGAGCAAAGAATACCAATCTCAATCTTTCACTTGGTTCCTTGCTTGTTCCTTCTCCCCTCTGATGGATCTTTTGCCACTCCTTCCTTAATTACCCCACTTCAAAGAGTACCTGTAAAGTCAAAGCAGCATAATACCTTCAAAGTGCAGAGTTCTACAATCATAAACAATATAGGACCAGATATATATTGACCACACAAATGCATATATTATCAAACATACAAGGATGTGGAGGAAAACTTGAATAGCTTTATTGATGTAAAGATTAAAAGAGAGGATTACAACCCCTTGATCTGACCTAACATCATCCTCCCAGCATGAAAGCCCTTCTTCACCTCATGAAAAGCTTAGATCACCCAACACTATGATATTCCACCAGGAAACCAACAACACTTCCTTACAAGATACAAGATTCCAGCCTCTGGTTCTATGGATGAGGGATCCATATATAGATGATTGCAGGGGTGAGTCAGCTTCTGGGATTTTGATTAGTGTCCTCTCTCTGATAGTTCTTGATTCCACTTGGAGATTAATGATCTCTTACTCATCCCTGGGCGAATTCAGGGAGGCAAGTGTCACAGGAGAAGTTTCTGGAAGATTCCATGATCATTCACCTTGCAAACTGTCTATGTCATTTGCCTACTCTCGCCCATCGCACCCTACAGAAGGGCTTTCCAGTATGCATCGCACTTTTTGCACTGAGAAAGTGAGATGCATTGCACCCTCAGCACTGAGCAATTTGTATGGTCTAGTTTTGACCAGTTCTGAGCAGTTTTATGTGGAGAACTTCTGGGAGATGATGTAATC
The DNA here is from genome assembly GCA_000404065.3 of Pinus taeda. Classification (NCBI taxonomy): domain Eukaryota; kingdom Viridiplantae; phylum Streptophyta; class Pinopsida; order Pinales; family Pinaceae; genus Pinus; species Pinus taeda. The sequence continues at coordinate 85,727 of APFE030127537.1, read as the reverse complement.
AGCTGACCTTGTTCCTTTAGGGAATGAAACAAAACTTTTAGGGACTCAAAAGCCCTTGGTTTATGGACATATGTGATTGGGGTTGCAATGCCCAAATATGTCTACAACAGTTGCCCCCTAAAGCATGAGGTCAAAAATCTTTGATGGTGGGTGAAATGCTTTATCATGAGGATCCGAGGCTTTTCGAACTGGAAGGCAACCTATAATAAGATATAATACAATACATTATCTTCATAAAATTTTCATGATCTAGCTGAGGTGGGCATTCCCATGCTCAGATTTATAAATTCATTTTCATGTATATAGGACAGACAACCATTTGTGTGGCAGAATGATGATTCTGATAGAGCCATCATCCTTTGATTCAGATGATCATCTGTGCAGCAATGATGTACATTTGACATCTTTATTTTCTTGAATATATCACAACCTGGATGGATGAAACTAGATCCGGGGTCTTCAAACTCATCCAATCTTCGCCCGAAGTACAAGTCGATCCATGTGAAAAATGTTCTGGAGTTGAACATGGAAAGACATTGCCTGATTACCAGCCAATGATGTAAGTTGTTAACAAGTGTGAGAGGAATCACCAATAATGATGATGACCCTTAAGGTACTATAGTACAATTCACGTGGTGTGAAAATGGGACTTGGCATCGAACACCACGCAAAATCTTTCAGACGAAGGCCATTGATGTAAACTTGTCGCTGGAAGTGAGAAACTTGCCATTGAGGCATCCAAGCTTCAAAGTACTGAAAGGGTTGTTCCTAGGTTGACTTCTTGGATAATGAGCTGTCGTCGACAAGAAGTAAACCATCATAGGAGGGCGTTAATGAATCCCACATCTATGACATGGAATGGAGCACATGATTTTGTGGAGGTGAAAACGATCTGATGATACAGGGTTGAGGGTGGCGGTCATGAAAGAATGAAGCGTGAAGGTATTGCAGTGGGTGAGTCACAAGCTGGGTTGGTGAATTCTCTGATCTACTTCTCTTGAACATATCGATGAGACTAAAATGGATTGGTAGCATTAACCCCAAAGATGGATGGTACGATGGACCAATGGTAGTATGACCGGTGAATGGAATAACCCAACCTGACTCAATCATGGTGATGGAGTGAAAGTGTCATGTTCAAGAGTGACTTGCTACCAATAAAGTTTCTTCATGTTTTCTTCCCAATTTTCCCAAGTCATTACTAACCAGTACCTCTTTATTTTTAGCAAGCTTGAGGAGGATAACATATGATTGTTCTATAATTTTCCCTTTGGGAAAACCTGTCGTTATGTTTTAATGAGCCTAGCGACAATGAAACTCGTTCTTGTCTCTATAGACAAGTTTGTCGCTATTGGTTTTAACGAGTTTAATGACAAAGACAACTCGGTCCTTTTTCAATTTTAGAGAGTCTGAAAAGGGACGAAAAGGAAACTCAAGTAATTCTTTTTTATCATATAATCCCTTAAGTCTGAAAAAGTATAAAATAATATGAAAGGGATGAATTTTCGATAGTTTTAATGAGCCGAACAAGACAAGCGCTCAATATTTTTGTGTAATAATCCCTCAGGTCCAAAAAAATTAAAATCTAGAGGAGGGATAGCACTTCCGATAGCTTTAATGAGCTGGAGAGGCCAATTGCTCGACAATCTTTTCATATTTTACGAGTCATATGAAAAGAGCTTAAAGGAGACTCATTTTTGAGGAATGAGTGATATTTTCGAGTAACTGCTAATTCCAAGTAAGGCTTGGAATTTTCCAGTCATAGCAGTGTCACAAGGATGGATAACAGAATCACTCGTCGCAACTGTTCCTCAAAATGGTAAACAATCAAATGGAAGCGTATGATTGGCTAAAACATAGTGGAGGTGATGGTAAGAACACAACCGGGGCTCAAAAGCTGATGATAATGCATTCGCAATGGTTATTTACTGGAGGTTGGTTCATTTTTTAATGAGCTTAAACTCTGGGGGAAGGATTGCTCATTGCTTAGGTTTAATTTTAACGAGCTTGAACTTCGTATAAAAACTGCTCGTGATAATGGTCTTTGATATTCGACCCACTGTTAACACTATGTTCTTTTGATAGTCATACTACCTGTTCAATTGCTCCATCAAATTAATTAGAAATGAGAATACATGCTTGAAAAATGAGTTAAAACACTAATACCCTACTCGAATTACGTGAAAGGTAACTTAAAAGTAGTTTTTTACCCCTCATTTTACCATTTCATTTGAGCTTGAGTTTGTTGGAGTTTTGGAGGTGTTTTACCCCTTGATTTTCACTAGCTGATTTTGGGAGATTATGTGAACAATTCTTGGTGCCATCTAGACCAGGTAGGAGCTAAACCTGTGCTCTTCAGTTGCATTCTTTCCTTTTTGAATTCTGAGCATGTTTCCCTACTTTTCTGAGCCTCTGGGGTTTGAACAATTTGTTCTTCCCCCATCTTATCCTGTGTATATCGAAAGGTGCAATGCATACTAGGCTGGCCATTGGCCAATCAGTATGCATCGCTCCCAGTACATAGCTGGGGTGCGATGGGCGCAAGGAGGAAAACTTGTGGACTGTTTTTCATGGAAATTTTCCCTGTTTTTTGCCAAATCACGATCCTGACTCTTCTCTTGTTTTCTTTCAAAGATTCATCAGAGAAAAATGGTTGTTACATGGCGAGAATGTGAGCATGAAGAAGAGGACATGGTTGCTTTACATGATCTGGGTATGGTACCTGCATTGTGGAACTATGGTTTGCTCAAGTTCTTCTACATCTCTAGTATGAGGCAACAAATCAACTTGTTGCAATATTTCCTTAATGCATGGGATCTTACCAACCAGGTGTTCCAGATCAGAGGAAAATCCATCCCCTTGACCATCATGGACATCTACTTTTTGACTAGTTTATTGAGGCGTGGTGCCCCTCTCTCACTATCAGGTTCTGCCCGTGGGGGCGAATCCGTGAGGGATTATATTCGCCAATACTGTAGAGAAGGATCTCAGTTGAGCAGGGATGGCAAGATCAACATCTGAGATGTCACTGGCTGGTCCTTGAGGACCATCTTGTTCACCTTTGCTAGACTGGTTGGTAGTGCGGCTCTTCACTCGGCCAATAGGTCCTATATGCAGTATTCCTTAGAATGCCTTGAACCGAAGGTGTTCAACTGGTGTGATGCAGTACTTCCAGTGATAAAATAACAACTTACCAAGGTGAAAAATGGACGATCTAAGAACTTTGGCTATGGTTCCATTTTGACTGCTTTTGCCTTGGAGAAGATCCCACTAGTGCAGCCACAGTACATTTCACTTGGTTTTCCACCATCGATTAAACCACAGATGTAGAGATGGGTTGACCTTATGGCCCGACATGCTGGTTAGCCACAGGTTTCTTTCTCTGATGCGTTCTTGGAGTGGTTCAACCGTCAAGAGATGGTTTATGCCGAGTGTCTGTATGCTGGTATGGATTTCCGGGGTGACCCAAATTTGGTGCTGCTAGTTGGTGAGCAGTGGAGTTCTATAGGTAAACTTTCTGACCATATCACTGTTTATTGCTTTTATAATGTTCTTGTGGTTTCTTTTATCAAGACTAATCAAAACTCATGTGCTCATGTAGATATCGGACCGGTGCGACCATCAGTGCGCCTGAGAGCACCAGCTGCTGTTCCAGTGGGAGAGGCTATAGGGAGGGTTGTCCTTCACGACCTAGATGTGGCCAAGACTCTTGCAACATTGCAGGATCAAATCGAAGGCCTCACTCTTGGTATCTTGGATGTGAGAACTGAAGAGCTGCCTCTGAGATTACAACGACATACTACTAGCGTGCCACGTCGATGGACTAGGCTTTTACGCATGATTGCACAGGCGATGACTTGTTATCACCAGCACCATTAGACTAGGGTGGCCCCTAGTATTTTGAGTTTTTGGGTAATTTGACCGATTTTGTCTTGGACATAAAACACTATGTGTAAACCATAAACAGTTATATATATATTATATATATAATATATAATATAATAAAATATATATATAATATATTTTATTTTCGAAGCTTCATTTTCGTTAAGGTACATGATCCTGATGCAAATTGATGAATTCTTTTCTTTTATAAATGTCGCAAATATCTAACACATAATTTGCCAATGAATCTCTTAATGTGTTTAAGTTTCTGGAAATATGTTGATATTGAATAGAATCGAACTGTCTTTCCAAAATCTTGACCCTTAGGAACATGCGATAGATAGTTGGATTCTGTACAGAATAGATACTGGTGATCTGTAGAATGATGAGCTGTGAGTCTAGCCTGACAACAAGTCAGCGTATGCCATGTGTGATGGCATCACAGAGGAGCTCTATCAATGTGTTGTATTCAACGATGTTGTTCGTTGATCGGCCAATACATACCCCTCTGAAACTTACTAACTCGCCGCTTGGATCAAAGATGGCCTAGGCCGCAAAAGATAGGTTCCACGAACTACGGCTTGCTCTATCAGCATATCCAAAAAATGATTCCAATGGTTTCGACATCTGTAACAAATGCAAAAGTGGATTACCTAACCAAAATGATTGCTCTTAGCGAAAACAAAAATGTAACAAAAGCATATGAAGAGGTTACTACACTGATTCAAGCATAGTAACGCTTAAGGTACAACCCGTTTCGGGGTTGTGAGAGTGGAATCCCGTCATAATCCACTATCTTGTAGGCTCCTTTTGCTAATACACGCTTGACAATATAGGGGCCCATCCATAAAGACTTGAACTTACCTGCTCCCAACTTATCGGACTCCTGGTCGTAATGTAAGACCAAGTCACCTTCTAAGAACACACGGGGTTTGACATTCTTGTCAAACTGTGCCTTGAATCATTTCTTATGGGCTTTTTTAACCAAGGTGGCATCACGATGGGTTTCATCCAGTTGGATTAATTCTAAGAAACGAGCCTCCTCTTCGGAAGTTCCAGGGAGAAGTTCGACTGCGAGCTTGAGGGACGAGATTTCGCATTGAATTGGTAAGATTGCTTCCAGGACATACACCAGCTGAAAGGGTGTAAACCTAGTCACATTCCTCATCAATGTTTAGTATGCCCATAAGGCTGAGTACAAGATCAGGTGCCAACTTCTTTTATGGATTCCAATCATCCTTTGCAACATGCACTTCAGGACTTTGTTGATTGCCTCAACTTGTCCGTTAGCTTGCGGATAATATGGAGTAGAGCTGTCGTGGGACAGTCCTAATTTGTCAGCCAACTCAACCATCATGTGATTTTGAAAATGTGATCCACGATCTATGACTATAGCTTGTGGAACACCGAATCTAGAGACTACATGATTGAAAAAGAAAAGAGCAGCCATTTCACCATTGTTGTTTAATGTAGGCATCGCCTTGGCCCATTTCGTAAAATAGTCAACTGTGACTATGATATACCCATGCCCCTGGCCAAGGTTGGGTTACAAGTCATGAAATCTATGCCCCATTTAGCGAATGGCCCAATAGCGACTACTAGCTGCAGAGGTGTGGGTGGAATTCTGGTTTTGCGATCAAAGATTTGACAAGCATGGCAACATTTGACTGCAGTTATGCAATCCTTGAACATTGTTTTCCAGAAGTACCTTGCTCATAAAATATTTTTTGTTGTAGCGTAGGCAGATTGATGCCCCCCACACGCGCCTGAATGACAGTCATTCAAGATTTTTTCGGCCTCCTCATGGGTGAGGCGCCTCGGTAGAACTATATCGATACCACGATGGTAAAGTGTATCACCGACGATCATGTAGTCTTTTGCTTGGTATCGAGTACATCGTTGCTCTGAATGGGAGGTATTAGACCTATATGTTAGGCTCTAGAGATATATGATTATATCTCCATACCACAAATTGCTTGAAGATATCATAAACAAAGATTCACCGACGATTGTTGCATTGGATGTTGAATCATTGAACGACGATGGGAGATTGCATAGTAACTCCGCGAAAACCAGGGCTTTCTTTGATTTGGATTTTACGAATTCCATATCAAACTCTTGAAAAATTGTTATCCATTTGGAATATTTTCCCCCCAGTAACTGTCGCGACAAGATATAAGTCATGGGGTTGCAATCTGACAAAATGATAGTTTTTCGAAAGAGGATACAGTGTCGAAATATCTGTATCGCTTGAACTGCTGCAAGAGCCAACTTTTCAACATAGGAATACTTGGTTTCTGAATCATTTAAGTTTCAACTTAAATAATAAATAGGATTTTCAATTCCATTTTCTTCTTGAACTAAAACCATTTCTATGGTCATATCTGCTGCAGCCAGATACAAGTTAAAGTCTTTTTGATAATCAGGAGCATACATTAATGATGCTTTTATTAGGGATTCCTTTAAAGCATCAGAGGAAGCTTGCGTGACCTGATCCTAGTTGAAGGGTACTTATTTTTTCAACAGACGAGTATAACCTTTAGCAGGTTTAGCATAATTTGGAATGGACCTCCTTAGAAAGTTTACTTTCCCCTGGAGTTTTTAAATTTGAAGCAAGTTTGAAGGTGGAGGGAAATCAATGATTTCCTGAACCTTACACGGGTCGAGACAAATCCCATCCTTTGAGACTACAAAGCCAAGTAAATGACCAGAACCAACACAAAACACACATTTGTGTGGATTGAGTCGTATCTTGTAGTGTCGGAAATGCAGAAATATCGCTCTCAAATGCCACAGATGATCAGGCTGCTTTCACCAATGAGCTAGAATATCGGCGAGATATGGTTGAACAATTTTTTTGATGTCATGGAAGGCATAATTCATTGCCCTCTGAAAGGTTTCCCCTGCATTCTTTAAACTAAAAGGTAGCTTGTGGTAAGCGAACATGCCCCACAGACAAATAAATGCAGTCTTTGACTGGTCCTGTGGGCGGATATTTATTTGATTATACCTGGAAAATCCATCCATAAATGAAAAGATTTCACATTCGGCGCATTCATCAATTATCTGGTCAATGAAGGGTGTAGGGTGGTTTCCTTTTGGACAAGCTTGATTTACATCCCTATAATCGACACACACTCTAATCGTTCCTTTCTTTTTCATTACAGGAATAATATTCGATACCCAATTGGTTAGAGGAATCAGGTAAATGAAACTAGCATGGAGAAGTTTTTCAACTTCTGCCTTGATGGCAGCAGCTTTCTTGGGGTGCACCTGCCGAAGCCGTTGTCATACTGGTTTGACATCTGGATACATCTTAATTTCGTCTTCAAATATACTCGAGTCAATGCCTGGAATTTCTTCATATGACCATGCAAAGACATCTTTGAACTCATGAAAGAGAGCGTAATATATTTCCAGTTCTGAGGGAGAACAAGATTTGTTGACATGAATATTCTCTACAACATTTGGTTTGGTCAAGATATTGATGGTGATATTCTCTTCAATATTGGACAATTTTCACTCGGAATCCACCATATTTACAGTATTCGATAGGAAATCAAATATTGAAGGATGATCAAGGTCACTGGAACAATTTTCTTTATAATTCGAAAGATGGGAATGATGGTGGTAATCTTCCCATGGTGCCCCATCAATCATCATTGACTGAACAATTCCTTCATCTGTAGAATGTACATGTGACCAAGGATATGAAGGGGTACCATATTCCTTAGACCTATATATCCAAACGCTTGATGAGCGTTGATTTGGGTTCACCTCCCATGCCGAAAAAATTGATTGCTACAATATTTCTATTGGGCTTGGAGGAAAAACCTGGCAATGATCCATGCTAACATCGTGATCGGATATCTTCTGAATGGAAGACCCCATATTGCAGGTTCCCACCATGGCCACTTCCACCAGATCGTTTGGAGGTGGTAGGGCAAAAGTACCCATGAATGTCGGGTCTTTTAGTAGGCCTACTCCGATATTTTGAAGCAAATGAGAGCTCCCGTGGATCATCGGAATGCTTCCCGTAACTTGTGAACTGTTGGGGAGAAATGTTTGTTGGTCGATGATTGTAATTCCTCCTTGGAAAGGAAATGAAATCTTACTAAAGTATGTCGACACAACAGCGGCCATAGCATATATCCAGGGTCTTCCCAATAGGATGTTGTAATTGAGGTTTCCATCAATAACTTCAACATCAATTTCTATTGTCTTGCCCCCCAGTTCAATTTGCAAGTTACTTAAAATCCCGTCTAGAGTGTATGTTCATCCATCAAATGCTTTCAATGTCATTAATGAATGCGACAAGGGTGGTGAGCCCAAATGTTTCCAGCAACTCATCGACATAATACATGTAGATGCTCCCTCATCAATAATCGTTCGATGAACAATTTTGTTGAGGGCTTTCACTTGAATAAGGAAAGCAAGTTGAGCTGGTAGCTGAGGGCCATATCCTTTATGATTAAAGGCCACAAGATTAGAATCCACTGTGCCAATCCCACCTATTGCTGATAATAGAGCATTGACATAGCGGATGGTGATTGGGCTAGGTCCTCTACTATATTATAATTTTGTGTTGATTTGGCACGAGGATTAAATGTCGACTTGTGTACTACTCCCTTTGGTGGCTTTATCATCAGTTCAGGAATGATGGGTGGCACAACTTCAGTTGAAGTTGTTGTTGAACTACTAGGTTGATCAATAGCCTTGTTGTTCGACAGTTGTGGATTCCCGTAATATTTATTCCTTGTTGATATCAAAGCATCATTTTACTGTTTCAAAATGGAAAACATGAGCACTTGGGATGGGGAAGCATTGTCGCTAGCAACCAAATTGGTTCGTGGACTTGGAAATGGATCAATCAATACCACTGAGGTTTTGAATTCTTTAAGAGTTTCCTAAGCTCAGCTCTATGTGGACAGTCTTTCATCCAATGATCCTCATTGCATATAAAGCATGGATGATTTGGTTTCCTTTCTCCAGAAGGGTTTGCAAAAGATTTTTTAGGAGACGACTCCTCCTGTTTCTTCTTTTTCCCTTTACTTTTCTTCTTGTCCCCTGGTTGCTCAGTTCTTTGCCTTTTTCAGTTGACACAGCATTTACCTCTGAGGCAAGAAGTTCTTCATTTGCATTTTGACTAGAAACCATACGAGCTTTCTTCGATGTGGCCTTTACAATTTTCGTGCTAGTCGTACCTATCACACCATCACCGGCATGAGAGTCTCTGTTTGATTTAGGAGGAGGAGGAACAAAAAATTCCCATCTAGGAGCATCAGGTATTTTGTCATAGAGCATGCCAGACTGAGTATAGATAATGTCTAGATATTGCGCATGAGCAATGACTTGCTCTTCAGTGACGACCCCTCCCTTTGCCACATCTTTTGTGATAGAAGGTAACAATGACTTAATAAACCATTCAGTTAACATCTGATCAGGAACATATGTTTTTACCATTCTACGATGATGCCACCATTAATGGATATGATTAGATTTGTGAGTGGTTGTCGTTTGTTTGAAATTAGTAAGAAGCTCTGTTCCTGTTTCATACCTTATTAGTAACTAAAAATGGGTTAAAAAGGTTGTGGCAAGGGTGCTGAAGTTATCAAATGAAGCTCTAGGAAATTCAATGTACCATTTTGCTGCCGAGCTAGTTAACATTCGTTGAAAAAGGAAAATCCTAATCGAATCATCATTGAGTGTTGGATGAACACCACAGATGAAAGGTCATCACATGATTCGATGGGTCTTCACTTGGATTTCCATTAAATTTAGGAATATCTGACAGAAATTTATGACGAATCATCGACCACCACGGGGCATAAGCAATTGGATCGTTTGTCAACCGATTTAGATCTGGTAACTCTAAAGTCGCCACGAAGGGCAATTGTTGATTTAGGTTCAGCGAAGCATACCCAGGATAGGATGGTATCACCTGAGCAGTGGGTCTTTGCATACCAGCATAATGCATTTGATGCTGATAACTTTGGTAAGGTTGATGAGCATAACCATTTTGATATGATTGTTGTTGACCGTTTTGAATATACGGCTACCCATTACTCGCAAAGACTTGTTGCTTAGATCCTTGGTAAGCTTGCCGGAATTGTGGTTGTTGATATTGCACCAGCCATGGTTGTGAGACCATTCGTTGTTGTCTAATACTAGCTATTTGACCAAGATGATGGGTAATAGTACCTGTTTGAACTTAGTTTGCTCCGGTTAGGGAGCCACTAATCGGTGATTGCGACTGTGTCGTGGAGACAGGAGGCTATTGTATTACGACCTGAGAGACTTGAGGTTGGCATACAACAGGCAACACTTGTACTTGCGACACTATCACAATGGCTGGTGTAGTGGGGATATTCAACATATGTAGGCTTTTTTGCATTGAGTATACAATTCTTGGTTGTTGAGGCAGTATTGGCACCCAACTGCTGGATGTAATTCCAGCATGACCCGAATTTTGTTGCGAACTCCCATATGTTTGTTCTCCCAGAGGAAACAATGAAAGGGCATACTGCCCCCATATGGTGGAAATCTAGTACTCAAAGGAATGATTAGCCTTTGGGGACTGGACTGCCCAAATTGATACTGTTGCAAAGGATCAATTTGTTGAGACTCAACAAAAGAGATTTTGGGTATTATTCCAGACGAACAAACAGGAACAGACCATACTATCGAAATAGTCCTTGGATGGACTCCATATAGCGGTTGAGAGCTAGTTGTGATAGATGGTACACTAGTAAACATTGTTGGAGTAGCAACAAGAGGCTCTGTTGCTCCTGTGTCAGATGACATAGTCCTAGATGTCGACGGTTGTTCAGACATATCTAGTCTATCCAAAAGATTTCCTAGTGATTCTATAGGAACATGTGGGAGATTAACTTTTGATGAAGAAGGATATAGGGTGATCCTGGCTCCAAAAGCAATGGAGTACTGGATGGAGGATCCTCCACAATATCTTCTATAGCAATCAATCCAGGTGGGAGAGGTAGACTGTTAGGTCCGTAAAATATTTCTAGTGCCGAAGAAGGTATAGACTTTGCAGCGATAGTTGTCGGAGGGGTAACACCTTCCGAATCAGCTGTATATGGAGCCGATTCAGGAATAGAAGTGTTTACCATTACACTAGGATTAGTTCTAATGTCCTCTTGTGGCCACGTAACTTCTTCCTTAATGGCAGGGATACCAGAGATGGTTGGAGTAACCGAAGTCCCTGAGGATGTTGGAACATAGGTTCCAAGCAAACCAGGGGACTTTGATCTGGTTAAACGAGTTCGCTTTGTCCGAAATAGTTTCGTTTCCGGAGTCAAAGACAATTGACTCGTTAATCTCCATGAATGACGGGGTTTCGATTGATTCTTCCATGATTGCAGATTAATTGATCAACTCAAAATAAAGGGGAAAAAGTGATTCCGAATTTAATGAATTTTAGACGCTTTGACACAACTTGCTTTTTCAATTTTTAAGAGTGGAGAAAAAGCTAAAGATGGCTCTAGTTGCCTTCGATTTTTAATGAGCCTGAAGTGGCAAGTGCTCAGATGGACCTTTTCCTTTAAGGAGTCTGAAAAGAAACAAAAGAGACTACTTTGGAAATCTAAACAAAGCGATTACCAAACCAATTGCAAAACTACAGAATACGTTTTACGGTATGGCAGTCAATCTTCCCGAATGTTGTGTTCAGTGCATTGCAATCGATAGGGAGGAAAACACGGCTTCCTAGGGATAAAGGATATAGGCTATTGTGGTCTCCCAGTATATACTCGACGGTACATGGGAGCACAAGTCCGTACTGGCACTTATCGTCTCAAAGAGGAGGAATCACCCAACCTACAATGAAAGCGATAGTTACCAGGCTTTACGATGCCGGAATATGTCTCTAACCTAGACTTCTAAATGTTGTGCTTTAGGTTCCAAAGCATTTTTATGTTCATTGAATTTATTTTACAGTTGATATTTCTTAAGAAGTTTTCCTTTCAGGTTCACTACGTGATGTAGATATACAATTCCTAAAATGCAATCTAAGATGATAAACAATCGTTTAATCTTCTTTTTGCAATGAAAATCCTAGCTACTAAGGAAATAGAAGTGGGATTCTTTCAACATAGAGTAGAGAGCACACCTAGATGCACTGTCCTAAATCAAAATAACAAGCAGTCTAAATGCAATTGCACATGCATGTATTTTTTTTCGCTTTCTTAATGTGTGAATGACAAAAATAATGCGAAGTACAAATCTGAATCGTTTCAAGTGATAGTACTAACGATTTTCTTTTCGAAAGACGAAAGGAAAATAACGACACTTTGTGATTTTGAATTGAAAACTGCTTTTGATACTTGAAAATATATTAAATCAAATCAAATACAAGAGTAACAGTGTAATCGACCATCAAGAATAGTAGGATTCTTTTCTTTGACTGAAAATGACACTTGTGACACTTCCAAATCAAAAGACGACAGCTTGATTACGCTACTTCTTTGTAAAGGAGAACTGTAAATGACGAACAATACATAAAAATATTTATAGTTCTTTGTACTATGGAGGCTGAATCATGCAAAGGAAGGGAGTTTCCACAGTGGTATACTGATCATAGACAACAAAACTCCTGAATAAAGCTGAAGAGAGTGAAGAAAAAACCAAAATTTGGAAGCAGAAGAGGTCTTATCTGATCATCGCACCTGTAACATAGGGAAAGAGCGATGCATCTCACCTACTACACATGGGAGGTGCGATGCATCCAGATTCCCAAGAGGAGAAGGTGCGATGGTCCAGGGATGAGACTTCAACTTGGTTCTTGGTCACAGTTTGCAACTTAGTTTAGGGATTTAAGCCGAGCTAATGATAGTCAGTAAATGTAAATCACAGGGACTGATCTAATGAGGCTACTTAAGCCACCACCAGGGCAATTAGGATGTTTGCAAATCAATTGTTCAATTTATAAAAAAAACCCAGAGATAGACTGAAGCAGCTTTAATCTACTTTGCACTTGCATAGCAAGTGCAGTTCGAAGGCTAGCTGGCTTGACTTCAGGCTCTATCTATAAGTTTATAAAGAAAAAAAATATAGACAAGAAAACAATCTATTCTTTCCCCAGTGGAGTCACCATTTTTTATCAGGAAATCTAGTGTCTATGCAGAACTGCTAGTCCCACTAAGACGGGTAGCTATCTTAGAAATAAATAGATTAAAGTTACTTTTTCTTTCCTTTATGAGAAGTAGATAGGAGAGAAGCAAAGAATACCAACCTCAATCTTTCTATTATTTCCTTGCTTATTCCTTCTCCCCTCTCACGGATCTTTTACCACTCCTTCCTTAATTACCCCGCTTCAAAGAGTACCTGTAAAGTCAAAGCAACATAATACCTTCAAAGTGCAGAGATCTACAATCATAAACAATATAGGACCAGATATATATTGACCACACAAATCCATATATTATCAAACAGACAAGGATGTCGAGGAAAACTTGAATAGCTTTATTGATGTAAAGATTAGAAGAGAGGATTACAGCGTATTGATCTGACCTAGCGTCCTCCTCCCAGCATGAAAGCCCTTCTTCAACTCATGAAAAGCTTAGATCACCCAACACTATGATATGCCACCATGAAACCAACAACACTTCCTTACAAGATACAAGATTCCAACCTCTGGATCTCTGGGATGAGGGATCCATAGATAGATGATTGCAGGGGGATGAGTCAGCTTCTGGGATTTTGATTAGTGTCCTCTCTTTTATAGCTCTTGATTCCACTTGGAGATTGATGATCTATTACTCATCCCTGGGCGAATTTAGAGAGGCAAGTGTCATAGGAGAAGTTTCTAGAAGATTCCATGATCATCCACCTTGCAAACTATCATTTCCATTTGTCTACTCTCGCCCATCATACCGTACAGAAGGGCTTTCCAATATGCATCACACCTTTTGCACTGAGCAGGTGAGATGCATCGTACCCTTAGCACTGAGTAATCTGTATGGTCCAGTTTTGACTAGTTCTGAGCAGTTTTATGTGGAGAACTTCTGGGAGATGATGTAATCATCTGACCTTGTTCCTTTAGGGCATGAAACAACACTTTTAGGGACTTATAAGCCCTTGGTTTATGGACATACGTGATTGGGGTTGCAGTGCCCAAATATGTCTATAACAATATGTCAAAGGAAGCTACAAGGATGATTCAATTCCTCATCTCCAAGAATAAATATGATCTGCAAGAACTGGAGATACCTGATAGAACAGGTACAATTTTGGAAGTCAGAAGAGTCCTCACTAAGAGGAATTTAATGTTAAACTTAGAAGATAAGTGTCAAACCATGTAACTAGTCGTTGACAGTTTTATGTTTAAGTTCAAACTTTTCAAGGAAGAGGGATTACCTAATCCATTAGTTATAAATGATAAGTTAATGACACATGAGGACTACAATAAGAAGATCAGGGAAGTGGCCAGACAACAGGAAACTAGTTCATCCATGAAGGGCTTACCAACATGCATAGTATTGTATCAAACTTTTGAGAACTTGTTTTACCTCTAGCATGAGGTAAAACACATGTTTATTAATAAACCTACTTTTGCCAAATACACAGAGGCAGATGAAACATACAAGAAGATGCTAAATATCCAATTACAAGATGAGGAGGCATGGGAGAAACTAAATGATTTACTGTAGTAAATACACAGTAAAAATATAAGTGTACAGTAAAAAGTAAAAGAGCATGGTAAAATTATATTGACAGGTCAGTGAAGTAAAGTGTATAAGATAAAAGAGTATCAGATGAAAGGCTAAAGTAATTAGAACATCTAGTGTGAAGACCAAACAACCTAGTAGCTTAATGGGCTAAAAGTCAAAGACTATAGCTAACACAACCAAAATAACAGGGACAGGAAGCAACAATTCAATAGCTGTCTCTATCTTCTTCCATGAAGATATTTTCCTTTTCCTAGATTAATTCTCAAAGTAGTTTGAGATATTTTGTAAGAACTTTTTGTATAAATCCTTCACCATTTGAAGTATTTAAGTTGGAATGATATACATTTGTAGAGTTATTTTGATCTTGAACCAAAGGGTGATTGTAACATTTTCAAGTCAGTAGACTGGAGAAAGTAATAAAAGAATTGAACTACAGGATTCATGAGATGAGCCATTTGTAGTGAAGTATCTTCTTTATGTGATTTTTTCATCTTTCTTATGTTTTCACAAACTTAATTTTTTTCTAAATTTGAATGTATTAACTAGAGATATCACTCAAAGTTTGTTTAAGTACACTCTGTTTTGCATAGTTAGTCATTTACATGTTTTCCTTTGATACCTAGATCTGAGAATCCTTAATTTCTCTCCCATCCCAGTTGACCTCTTTCATTCCTTCCATAATCCATCTCAGGGAACCCTTAATTTCTCCCTAGATCTGATTAGAAGCCACTTCACCATCCAGCCTCTTCAGATCTACAAAAACTCACCTATCTTGCCCTGTAGACACTGTCTTTTAGAACCTTGATCCTGCCTTGTTTGTCTAACCTATGACTCCATACCCCAATGGAAAAATCAAACCTCTTTTCATCTAAGTAAGTGATACCACCACCCAAATTCAAAACAAAACCGAAGTGCGACCATAACTACCCTAAAATTTATTAACTAAAACAAAGTTAAAACATAAAGAGAGAGCCCTCTCTAAGCATTAGGAAGGCTACGTCCTGATCTCCAAAAGTGGTTTGTGGTTACCTCTATTATTTCCTTCTTTAAAAATTTCAAAGGGAATTTTGGACTGATAACATCATTGGTGAGCATACTAGGGACTTCGATTATCAGTTTCATAAAGTTTTAAGGAAAACTTAACTTTTATCTTAAAGCCCCTTAAGGCCATTTTCTGAAAGTGTCTTGAAAATACATAAAAAGCAGTTAAAAAATATTAAATTTTGGCTCCTAAGAAGATTCACTATACCAAGGAAAATGCATATCTAAACCCTACTACCATAGTTGATGACCTAGAGTGGATTTTAAGAAAACCAAAAATAGCAGAAACTCAAACCAGTAGTAGCTGAATAATCAGAGTTAATTCACTCTCGAGGAGTTATTAACTTTAGAAGATATCCCTTTTGATTTGTCATTTGACCTCTCATTATTTAGAAGTAAATCTGAGAATGAGATCCATGAAATAGTCTTAGACCCTGAGTTTGTTCAATTCATTGAATCAAAAAGTGTTGTTCATTCAAAGTTAGATAAATTTGTCATTGATACTTTTGACAAGATAGAAGATCAGGCCTCAAAATTGGTAAGTAATGTAAGTGAAGATTACCTCCAACAATCTGTCGAAACAACTATCTTTACTATTGTTGCCCCTGAAGTTTCTACACAAACTTCATTCACTGTAAGTATCCCTTCTTTTACCAAAACCTCACCAATTGTATCTACCACGGTCTAATCACCTAAACCATTTATTAATTAGCTATCTTCATCATCATCTAGTTTGCCTCCATCCGGTTCATTTCCTACCTCAAGCACCACAACTTTACCCCCTAGTCAGGCAAGAATCAAAGCTATGGCAAACAGATATGCACCTCTAGTTCTACCTGCGCAACTCAATGCCATGCCACAAGATTATCAAAACAAAATCTTCTTGTTTGATGCCACTGGTTAGTACACTACCCAACAACATGTAAACAAGATGATTTTTTATTTTGAGTTACATGAGATAGATGAACTGGATGTCCAAATGAGATTGTTTTCCCAAACTTTAGTTGGTGATGTAAAGAAATGGTTTAAATCCTTACCTACCAATCACATTGTAGACCTAGTTGATTTTCATAGATTATTCCTGGATAGATGGGAGAGAAAGAAAAAACCATTGCAAATATTGTTTGAACATGAAAACATTAGAAGATCTCCTAATAAGTCAGTTCAAGACTATTGCACTAGGTTTAATAGTATGTACAATGCAAACCCAACCAATATTAAACCTCCACCTGACCTAGCATTAATTAAATTCCCTGATGGTTTTGACATTGACATGTCATACTAGTTAAGGGAAAGAAATCCTCTAACGCTGGAACAAATGAAAACCAATGTCGTTAGTGTAGAGGGCAACCTATTGGCTAAGAAAGCCAAAATGAAGAATGAAAAGTGAGTTGTATTTAAAGAGGAAACTTCCACTTCGGATGGAAAAGTAGATAATTTAGCTAAAAGTGTAGAGAGAATAATGGATAGGTTAGAGAACATGGAGAGAAAAAATCAATGGGAGAATCAACAACCACCTCCAATAAGAAACCCCAGTTTTAGAAAGAACCCTATTGCAGGAAAGAATTCCACACCAAATAAGTAGATTAGTCCTCCCTTCTAGGAGAACTATGCTAAGGGTTCACAGAACCAAGAAGGAGAGGATGATACTCAGATGGACTTACTGGAAGTAAAAGATGAAGACACTATTTTTCTTACCCAAGGAGAACAGGAGTTATATGTGCTACAACAATTTCAGTTGGAATCTGGTGAATCCTTCGACTTTTAACAGGGTTATGAGTTAGCTATTTATGAGGTACATAAACAATATAGCTTAAGGAGTAAGAAGAACGAAGAACCTCCCATTAAAAGATCAATCCACACATAGGCTAACAAAATAAAAGAAGCTCCATTTACCAAAGTGTTACAGATCCTCCATAGGGGAACACTAGAGACCTCTTCCCCTAAAATTATAGATATAACACACACTAAAACACAAACTGAAACAATCACTGAAATCAATCCTCACAAGGGAAATCAAGGAAAAATAGTAGAAACACTGATTGAAATGCGTAGTATTGAACAAAAAGATAAAAACACACAAACTGCAAATGTTAAGGAAGATCTAAATCAAACAAACAAACCTCAACTCCCTTTTAATATTAAAACTGAAATAGAAAAATTAAAGATATCAGTTCCTTTGACCGAACTAGTAAAGAATCATTCCTATAGGTCACATATAACTAGAACTTTAAACATATGAGAGGGAGAAGATGTTGTTAACTTGAATGAAAATCAGCCTAAAGTATTGTTTGGGCCTGAGGCCAATGGTGCTCATCACCAAGGGGGAGTCCCTCCTTTCTACATAAGCCTAAATATTCATAACAAAATATTGCATAATTCTATGTTAGACTCAGGGGCATCCCATAATTTGATGCCAAAAGCCATAATGGAAAGACTAAACCTAGACATCACTAGACCATATAAGGATTTGTTTTCCTTTGACTCTAGCTAGGTTAAATACCTTGGTTTTATCAAGGAATTATGTGTAACTCTAGTCTAGTGCCCTGCAAAGAGTATCCTAATGGACATAGTAGTTGTAGACATCCCTCCTAAATATGGAATGCTTATATATCACTCATGGGGAGAAAACCCTGCAAAGAGTATCCTAATGGACATAGTAATTGTAGACATCCCTCCTAAATATGGAATGCTTATATATCACTCATGGGGAGAAAAACTGCAAGGATCCTTGCAGTTAGATATGTATTATGCCACAACATCTGTTTTTGGCCAACCCAGAAAACTATACAGAGAGACATTGATAAAATACATGGTTAGTAGTGATGAAAAGCCTCAAAACTTTCCCATCTACTCCATGCATTATGACATGGATTCTTTTATCTTATACAATGTAGAGAATGACAATAATCAAAACATAGCTGACAATAATCAAATCACATCTAAAAAACTAAAATACAAAACAACTGATAGTGAGAACATCTTTCATGAGTTGCTTTGGCACCTTGAATTTGATGGATCTGTTAATAGGTTAGGGGATGGTGTAGGAATATGGATCTATAATATGGAGAATGGTCATTTTGAGGGACATGCATTCAAATTGAACTTAAAGTGCACTAATAACATGGCCAAATGTGAAGCCCTAATTCTAGGGTTAAAATCATTAGAATACTTGGAGCCAAAAGAGTTTCCATACTTGGAGACTTAGAACTAATTATCAAACAAATTAATGGTAAATACGTTGTAAACAACCCTATACTTGGTCAATATAGGGAATCTGTTCTTGATTTGATTAAAGACCTCCTAGAAACAAACTTTACTGTCATCCCCAGGAAACAATATATGCAGGCCCACAGTCTTGTTGCTTTTGTGATCTAGGTGGATATTGGTGGCCACCTGCCAATTCCAATTGGACCCCACCATTGCTTCTTTTAGGCTTTCAGTTTCCTTAATTGTAGTACCATTTACTATTTTTAGCATTTTTTGGGTCCTAAACTTCAAGAGTTGTTTTGAGGCCCTAAACGACGTTTTTTTGGAAATCTATTGCCAACGATTTTTTTCTAAAATTTTCTTTTCCATTGTAATCCTCGGATAGATCTTTCCAATGGGCTATCATGCATGTCAAGCGGAGACAATATGACCAAGTCACGACCCCGAGAAATTGGCTGTCCAACTCACCCCAACGGAGCCCATAAACTCTTGGTGTTACATCTCCTCGGGTTAGCATTTTGGTTGTTTAGGGTTTGCTCTTATTTTTCAATAATAAAAAAATGCCCTTGACCCTCATTTTATTTCAGTTCAGAGGCATGTAGCTGCCACATCTCTTCTCAGAGATAAGCTACCATCACCTTAGCTGGTGTATTTTCATTTCTGTTTGTAAGCATATTTCAGTATTTTACATTAATAAAATAAAGTATTATTTCCATTGCATCTCTGTGTTTATGGTTATCTCTGTAATTTGTTGTGTTCTTGTTTAAAACTGGATCATTTTGCTAGTACATGTAAATTTCCATTCCAAACCAACCATTAATACACTGCAAAAGTCAGACACAGGCCTGTCATACCAGACAACTTAAAGTATTGGTAGATTTTTTCCTAGGATTCCCAGATTTACAATTTCATGAATAATGAGGGAGAATTTAAGAACTGTAAAATAGACACAGATTGTACAGATATAGACAATAACTAGAAAGTATTATAGATGTAAATATTTTAGATATAGCTAAACCTACTAAATTCAATAAAGTAGAAATAGATAGTTTAGAAAATGTAGAGATAGATGAAATAATGGATGATGATCCATAAATTCTTAATTTGAAAAATAATTTTTTTCCTAAGGGATTAGTCCCTTTAGAAGATTTATTTGACTCTAATGATGTAGCTAGGAAACCCAAAATGGAACCCCTAAGAGCATACGTAGAAGAGTGTAATAGAGGAACTGAGAATAATCCAAAACTGATTAAGATATCAAAAGCCTTAACTCCAAAGGAAAAGGTAAAATATATAGACCTATTTAAAGAGTTCCATGATGTTTTTGCTTGGAGCTATGAGGATTTAAAATGTTATGACACCAACATAATCCAACACAAAATACATTTAAAAGAAGATCATAAATATTTCAAATAGAAACATAGGAGAATAAACCTAGTTCTTATGCCATCCATAGAGAAATAGGTTAAAAGAATGTTTGATGCTCAAATAATAGCCCCCATTAGATACTCAAATTGGATTTCAAACTTAGTTACCACTAGGAAAAAGATTGGATAAATTAGACTTTGTGTAGATTTTAGAAATTTAAACAAGGTCTCTTTAAAAGACAATTACCCCTTACCAAAAATGGACCATATCCTCCAGAGGGTGGTATGCTCTTCCAGAATCTCACTACTTGATGGGTTCTTTGGCTATAACCAGATCTTGGTTCAACCAGAGGATCAAGCCAAAACTGCATTTACTACTCCTTGGGGTACCTTCATGTATTTAAAGATGCCTTTTGGGATAATGAACGCAGGTGCCACATTTCAGAGAGCTATGGATATACCCTTTTATAAGGAGATCTATGATTTCCTAGTAGTATACCAAGATGACATTACTATCTTCTTCAAATCTGATAATGAACACCTAGATCGCTTAAGGAGAGTATTTATCAAATGTAGGAAATTTAGCATTTCTTTAAATCCTAAAAAGAAACCCTTCAGCCTAGAGGAGGGAAAGTTGTTAGGACACATCATATCTAAAGATGGAATTAGGATAGAACCTACTAGAATATAGGCCATTTTGATCATTGCCCATCCTAGACACATTAGAGATTTACAGTCATTTCTAGGTAAGATTAATTTTCTTAGGAGATTCATCTCAAATTTAGAAGAATTAATTAGGGAGTTAAATAACATGCTAAGAAAGGACTCAGCACTTAAATGCACAGTGGAGGCCAAACAATCCTTTGAAGCTATCAAGGAAGCCTTAACCAAAACTCCAGTCCTAATAAGTCTTAACTTTAACAAAGCTTTTATTATTTTTTCTTTTGCTTCAGAACACACCATTGCAGCAGTCTTGCTGCAAAAGAACAACCAAGGATATGAACAACCAATAGCATATTTTAGTAAATACTTGAGAGATTCCATACTTAAATACAATATCACAGAAAAACAAGCATTAGCTTTAGTTAATGCAATCAAATAATTTAGAGTGTGCATTCTGTACTCTCACATTATTGCTTATGTTCCAAACTCTGTAGTTAAGGAAATTTTGACTCAAAATTGGCCTGAAGGAAAAAGTGGCAAATGGATTTCCACAATATTGGAATATGACATAGAGATAAAGCCCACTAAGCTCATCAAAGGTTGAGGTTTATCCAAACTCATGGCTAACTCGAACTGCTAGGCCCTAGATATTAATTTCATTAGTGCCCTTAATCATCAGGAGGAGATGGCAACTCCACAGGTCAGTGAACCTTTTACTGGTTCACCTTGGTATGTAGATATTACATTTGTATTACTAAACTTACAAGGTCCTCCTCGATTAATAAGGACTAAAGCTAGATTCTTAAAATTGAAGTCATTAAGATATTGTATTATAGATAATGCATTGTTTTCGAAAGACAATAGTGGTATTCTTTTAACATGTCTACTGAAAGATGAAGCTGATAAGATTTTACAAGAGTTTCATGCAGGGGATTGTGGAGGACATTTGTACTCAAAGAGTCCTACTGATAAAATTTTGAGGGCTGCTTTCTAGTGGCCCAATTTGTTTGCAGATGTTAAAAAACATGTGACCTCATGTCATAAATGCTAGATTTTTTAGGGAAAGAGGAAACTCTTACCCTTGCCTCTTAAACCAATTTCCACTGAAATGCCATTTCAACAATGCGGGTTAGACTTCATTAGAGAAATACACCCAGCCTCATCAGCACAGCACAAATGGATTCTGACAACTACTGAGTACTTCGCGAAATGGATAGAAGCCATCCCTTCTAGACAAGCCATAGACACTGTCATAATCTAATTTCTAGAAAATAATATCCTATCAAGATTTGGATGCCTCCAGAAGCTCATTATTGATAATGAAGTTGCCTTCAAATCCAAAAGTATGGTAGACTTCTATAACATATACCACATCACCCTTGGGCACTCCACAACCTATTAACCTCAAGGTAATGGACTTGCAAAATCATCTAATAAAAGCCTGGTAAATATCATCAAAAAGTTACTGGAAGATAACAAAAGGACTTGGAACAAAAAGCAAGCCAATGCCTTATGGGAAGATAGACTGGCTACTAAGAAGTCCATTGGAGCATCACCTTATTAGCTGGTATATGGGATGGATATTGTTTTTACATCATCTCTAGGAGTACTAGTGATGAATACCATCCAAGAACTACAAGTGGAACCAAATGATATTCAGAGAAGAATTAATCAAACAATACAACTACAACAAACTAGAGAAGAAGTATATGTAAAATCACAGTTAATCCAAGACAAAATTAAAAAGGTTTTTGATAAAAATACCAAAGTAAATGATTTTTACATAGGAAATAAAGTTCTGAAGTGGGAATCAAGGAGAGAAGACAAAAGAAAGCATGGAAAATTTGATTTTTTATGGCAAGGGCCTTATGTCATCTATGGATATAGAGGAAACATTGCCTTCTTCTTGAGAGAAGTAGATGGTTCAGATCTATCAGGAGGACCTGTCAATGGTAGAATGTTGAAGCATTATTTTTCCACTGATTAACAAGTTGTTCACTTTACTTTGCATCATTGTACATAACATTGTAGAGTGTAGATTGGATTGGATGGTGATCTTTGAAGTTGAAGCTCAGAGAGAAGGCCCTAAGCTTTAAAGGTTTAACCATCATAACTATCAATAAAGCATAAATCACAAAAGGATAGTTCACAAGGTAATTTCAGCCACAATTCACAGGATACTGATCTTTAGATTTCTTGACATTTCACCAAGAAATGCCATCCCCATGTGAAGCCACTATTCAGAGTCATATAGTGATAGGATTCATAATTTTGAATTGATTGAGGCTAAGTCTTCTAATATTGTACATACCTTTGAATTTTGAAAATGTTTTCTATATTAAAATTAAAAAATGTAAAGAGGGTATGTCCTAAAAGAAATATCAAAGGACAAAAAGAATAAGGAAAGATAAAAAAATTGAAAAAATATGAACCCCAAATAAAAACAGATCATGAAAGTGTGCAAGTCCAAGTGCCACTACTTTTTAATATTACTATCCAAATAATGATTATGTGCAGCTTCTTATTAATGTCACAACCCATGATAGTTAAATTGTTTAACCTTTACTATTTCATGCTTTGAATTTCATGTTTATAGTTAGACAATAAAGATCTTACTAAACAGTTTAATCTTGGTAGATCAATAGATAGGTAGAGAAATAAAAGGAGCTCATCAGTTTAATTTGAGCCCTTGGAAGATAGAAGGTTAGGAGTAGATTGTTAGTTTCATAAAAGAAAATGGAAAGAAAAGGGTTTGCTAGCTTAAGTGTGCCCAACAAAGTGAAGGAAGAATGTTAGGCTAGGTAAAAGGGTAAGTAGAAGAAATGTTGCAGAAATACAAGCTATTTGAAGGCATAAGCACTACTATCATGCTTAATTAGTGTGCAGGAACAATTATCAAATTAAAAAGCATGATCATAAGATGATTTGCCTAACTTCCCCCCATGGAATTTCACCCCCCACTATATACTTACTAATTTCCCTTTTATCCCTTCATGGCTTATGAAAACATGATTTCCCTTCATTTTGACTCCTACCTCATGGTTTCACACATTCCCTAGCCAATTTACCTTCCAAATTCATCCCCTTACTCAAAATCCCTTTCCTCTAGTGTGAAACCCTTTCCCCCATTGGAAAAATCACTTTCCCTTTTATTAATTTCCCTAAAAAACCCCAAAAAACACCCTAAAACCTCTTATCCTAACTATTATTCCCCTCCCGCATTAATTTATTAACCTTGCAAATTCACTTTTACCCATTATAGTCCATAAACCTTCATTACAGAGTAACCCCACACTTATACATTAGTTAATTACAACTTAAATGTAATTCATTCCATGGGCCCTGCTAACATTTTCCCCTATTTCCTTTCGCACTACTCTGCCACGCGATGACCATTGGATTGTCCACACCCAGATCCTACGGCCCTCATCCATATCACACCTGCTCATTGCTCGACCTTTACTGACCCGAGAGCATGCGATATGGGATGTATTACCCAGGCCCCTTTGGGTTATGTTGCAACACCGCGTTAAGTCGCGTGATCTCAAGAAAATACCGCTCGACCCCAATAAGCGGTGTGATATACTCCCTAAACTACCTCCCCATTGAAAGAAAAAACCATCACTATTCACTAAATGAGTTTCTATGCCAATTTTCCACCGTTGTCAGTTAAAAGGCTGCAGACCCCGATTTTCACCCTTTTCACTCGTTTTCTCTATGACAGCCTCCGAAGCATCCCTGTACCTCCCGAGCTTCTACAATTGGTTTCCAACTACCGAGTAATATCCAAAACACCACCAGACACCCAATTTAGCCATCCATAGCACACCTGAAGCCACAAAAACCTTTGCAACCACCATTGAAAAACCAGTTTGCAGCCCCGACCATAAATTCTAGGTATTTTGACATAAAACTAGAACGACAATCTCAATTTAAAACGTACAGTAAAATTCATGAAATGATTGAATGAGTTTAATTGAATTCCCTTAAATTGAGAGTATTCCCCCTCTTAAACTACCAAATCCCCTACCTCCAAACTGCCAATACCCTACCCCTATACCAGAGTTGTCAAGATTTCATTCCCACAAACAGTATAAGCCAAATTTCCACAACTTGTTACAAAAATGGCTTCCCATACCTCTAGATGTCAGACCAGTGATAACCCCTCATTTAGACATTGACCACTTGGCCTTGGCAGACAGGGATTTCCAAATTAAGGACACAACTACTCCAGCCCACCTTCTGCAAATCCATTACTAGAGTAAATATAGGTTACTAACCATGCAGATGACATACACCTTTAGGAGTCAGATTTTCCCAAGTATACATTCCTAGAAGTTCAGCCATTCCCAGACATTGTGCATTTTTCTCATGCCTTGTATATCCCAAGCAAAAGGGCTATAGTTGCCCCAAACCAGGAGTTGTTATTCACCATCACACTAGAATCTATCAACCAGATGCTACAAATCTAGCATAGCCCTAATCTGACCCCTTTGTCCATTGGAAACCTACTTGACCTGTACACTATAGTAGACCCACCCAAAATCAAACAGATTTTCCAAAATTTCATCATTGAAGAGCACCATACTCCCAAAGACACTCCATCCTATGTTGCCACCATTTTTTTAGAGTCTGGAAGGCGCATAGTCACCATGCTCTCATGCATCCTAGGATACACATTAGATGAGCATGTGGATGAGATAGTCATGGTATTTACATCCATTTTCGCTCCAAGTAAGCCCCCTACTATCATATTTGATTATGCTTAGTTCATTACAGACAGAAAGCATGAAAAATTCACGAGACTACCCAGAGATCAAAAGAGTACTACAATTGGCCAAGAACAACAAGGTGGCAGATTGGTACTTGTACCAAAACCACAATGAGATCAGAATTTATCACTGTGAGCTAGCCCCCTATAAGTTGCCCAAATACCTCCCCATGAGGATATTTTCCCTTGAGTACTTCAAAAAAATCATCAACTCAGATGAGGTCCACTTTCTTTCTGCTAAGAAGAAAACACAATTCAAGATGAAAAACCAGTTGGGTCCATTCATATGCAACATTGGAGAGGCTAGACTAGAGGCCGACAGCTTACTTCAACTAATGAAGTTCAGAAACAGTTTCATCTAGAAATATGACCCTCGCGGGGTTATAAACAAGCTCAAAAAAAGGTCAAGTTGGGACCTTACATCCACTACCCAAGACCTGACATTGGACAATATGCTAACCAGTCCAAATCGATGGAGAATACATTGATTGACATGGACAACATAGTTGTGGATGTTGAGAACACCCTGATTGATTTAGAGAAGTAATTTGACTAGAGCTCTTTCCTGCAGGTTCTAGAGTTAGGAGAACCAATGAACATTCCTCTTGTCATACAAACCCTTGCCAATGAGGAGAAGAATCTTAAGAGGAGTGGGGAAGAGGCATCCAGTTCTGCCATGGAGACCACTGCTGATTAGTTCAAGCTAAATAAAAGGCCCAAGTTGAACCCTGTGTCTAAACAGGAGGAGAACATTGCATTAGAGGAAATAATTGACACTGAGGCAATGGGGTAGAGAAGTAAAGAAACATCAGAAAAAACTACATCAGGTGAAACACAACAACCATCAACCTCCAACACACAGATGATATAGAGACAACAGAGTGTGGAGGTTTCTTCCTTTGTTAGGCTAGATGAGAAGGAAAGGGATATCAAAGAAAGATTCAAGAAGATAAAGGTGAGGAATGAGAAACTAAAAGCAGAGACATATGCTAAATACCTCAAGCTTACACCACCAAACCAAAATAGATTGTTGTCAGCATTTGACATCAAAGAAGGAAAAATGCAGGTATCATTTTTACAACCCACTGTACAATAATGAAAAACCTCAACATATTATAATAAGACCAATTTTGAGGTGTTTGCTAGGGATGTTCATCCCATTGATCAGATAGAGTTTCATAAGCAGGCTGAAGAAATGATTTACTCCACCCTCACAACAAAGGCCATGGTTTCTTACAAGCCACAAGATTCATTGGCTAATGTGACAGCTCAATACAAATTGGAGAAAACCTCCTCACAGGCCAAAGACACCAAGATAAAGTCATTGGAGGACTTGGTCATTGAAATAGGTCATGACCCAAAAGATATTAAGGTTGTTGAATAGCTGATCAAGAAGAAGAATGAGGATATAGCAACCCTCAAGAAACAACTCAAGCTACCTCATTTACAACACCCACAGACAAAGGAAGTCCTAGAAATCCAGAACAATCATGAAGAGATGATGGAATTAGTGCTGCAGCTGAATGACTAATTGAAGGAGATGGAGAAAGAGTTGGATGGCTTGATTAAGCTCAAACAAGCTAGTATTGATAGTTCTCCTCCAACTATCATTCCAATAGTGACCCAATTGTACCTTCTACTTTTGTAGCATCGTTATCTCCCACTGCTCTAATGGCCACTACACTACCTGCATCTACATCGAGTACATCAACAACATGATCAATAGCAAGAGGCACCACATGTGATGAAGCAAGCAGGCTGGTCAAAGCAATGGAAGAAATGTCCATTCAGACCAATGAGATGAAAAAAATCAAGGAGAAAGTCACGAGCCTAGAGACAGATTACAGATTGGTCCAAATCAAGCATAAAGAAGAACAGAAAAAGGCCACAAGGATGAATGAAAGAATCAAAACCCTAGAGAAAGAATTAACACTGTGTTGAAAATAGCAACAATAAATGCTAAATATAGAAGTGCTAAATTTAGCACTGCTATAAATAACATTTCGGGATATCTTCATATTTTAGTTAGTTCGTGAACTAAAATAGAGAAGTAAAAATTCGAATTTGATCTTAGCAGCTGTTTGTAAAATAATGAATTATTTCACCATGAGTTAATTAGTTGTAGAAAATCAAACATGAAGTCTATGTGGTGACATGCAACCGTTTCACCATTGATTGAGGAATTTATCCATCAGTTAAAGAGATAAGGATGAGCTGTAATATTGAGTTGTAATTAGTTGGCTCAGTTAACTGATTCAAGTCCAATTCGATTAATTCAAACAGTTTGTTGAATTAATTGTGAGTTCAGTTAGTTAATGCATGCATGCATGTAACTGTTGCACTTCAAATAATTGAATATTCAGATAGAGGCCTAGTTGAGATTAGATGGAGGGGATGTGTACTATCAGTTGTAGGAATATTCCATTATGAATATCTCTTGCATGTAAAAGGAATTCTTTCCTTGAGGATTGCACAGTTACTTCTTCAGTTTAGTGAGTGAGATGAGGCCAATTCACACATGTGACATCATTGGACCCCAACAAAAACTGCGCAAGGAAATAAGAGTCTTGGAGGGCTGAGGGAAGGCATATCTAGTGTCTACTTAGTCTGTGAGTTGTATTGTTTTGATTGTAGAGAGAGAAGGATAGCTTGAGAGCTGATTCGTTTTGTAACTTGAACATATTTCCACTTGTATGATAATACCGAGATTGGGATTTTAGGCTGAGGCTTTCCCTGGGTTATTTCTTTTGTTTTATGTGTGATTGATTTCTCATTCTCAGTTATATGTGTTCTTATTGATCTTTCTCATATTCAATTAAGCTTCCACAAAGTTTGTGTAGAAGTAGATCTTGTATTTTGCTTTAATATATTGCATAATATGTTGATCTACAGTGGGGATTTCTACATGGTATCAGAGCAAAGGTGATTAAAGCGAAGAATAGTATCCAAGAAGGGAGAAGTTCAAAGTTTCAAGTTCCTGAATATAGAAATCAATTTCACTGATGGCGTTCAACGGTTTAAGAATCGAGTATGCCCTGGATGGCAACTCAAATTATATATCCTAGAAGGATGACATGGAAGTAGTATTAGAGGATAATAGTCTAAAGGAATTCATTGATCAAGAAGTCCCCAAGCCGACTGATGCTACAGAATTGGTGGAATAGAAGAAATGTATGGCTAGAGCAAGGAGAATCCTCTTGGAGGGAGTTCGAGACCACATTGTCTCGAGCCTCCATGGGAAGGAGACACTGTCGATGTGGAAAACATTGAAAGATATATATCAGAACAAAATCGATCAGAGGAAGTTGGCGCTGAAAGACAAGCTTCAGAAAATCAAGTGTGAAATGGGCGACACAATCTCTACATATTTGAACAAGCTCACCACCTGCAAGGATGAGCTTGGAAGTGTAGGGATCATGATCGGTAATGATGACATGGTGATTCTTGCACTCCTCAGTCTTCCTAAGAGTTGGCATAGCTACTAAGACTTGGTTAATGGAAGAGAAAGACTACCAAATTGGGAACAACTTTGGTCAGATCTGATGCAGGAGGAGATAAGAAGAAGCACTAGAGATTGATCCTCATCGAAGCAAGATGATGAGGAAAATCTATCCTTAGCGAGTAAGGTGAGGAAAGGGAAAGGGAAGGCATCCCATACAAAATCTAGTTCTTCCGATGGTGGAAAGAAGTTTGACAAATTGAAAGTGCGATGCTTTCATTGTCATGAAGTGGGCCATTATGCTACGGATTTTCCACAGAAGAAATCCAAGAAGGGTTCCTCGAAGGGATCTGATGGTGAGACACTAGCCTCACAGTTTGAGTTGGATTTCTCGCTTATCACATGCATGGTTTCATCCATGGTGGGATGTGTGTGGTACCTGGAAAGTGGAGCTTCATTCCACATGTTAGGTGACAAGAATCTTTTCAGTACCTTGGAGGAGAAGGATCTCTAGATGTGGATCGATATGGAGATGATGGAAAGAACCGTGTTTCAGGTGAAGGTAAGGTTGTGTTTCAGAGGGAGCATGGAGATCCCCTCACTCTGGCTGATGTAAAGTATGTACCAAGTCTGAACAAGAATCTTGTGTTTGTCGCTATGCTAGAAGATAAAGGCTATGATGTAGTCTTTAGTAAAGGAAAGCTATTCCTGAGGCATATCAGTACTGGACAGACCAAGCGAATTGGGATTCGAGTAAAGAATCTCTACAAGATGGAGGTAGATGACTATGTTGCATTGAGTTCCAAAGCTAAGATGGTGGAGAGCCAAGATGTTGGCGAGCTATGGCATAGAAGAGTAGGCCACTTGCACCATGGAGCCCTGAAGATCATCCAATAGATTTCTACCGGACTTCCCAAGGAAAAGTTGGAGCAGATGAATACATGCAAAGGTTGTATTTTGGGTAAGTATGCAAAATCATCCTTTCCATATCGAGACAGTAGAGCTGGAGCAATCCTAGCATGAGTTCACTCAGATTTTTATGGACCTTTCTCTACAGCCTCCACTGCTAAACAAAGGTACCATGTTATTTTTATCGATGATTTTTCTCGTAGATGTTGGATCTACGTTATGAAAAAAAAGGATAAGACCTTCTTGAGGTTTTGTGAGTTTAAAGCCTTGGCAGAGAAAGAATCTAGAAAGGAAATAAAAGCCTTGCATAGTGACAATGGTGGAAAGTATGTCTCTCAATAGTTTAAAGACTTTTGCGTTGCAAAAGGAATTAAATGGGAATTGATAGCACCCCATAACCCACAATATAATGGGGTGGCCGAAAGGAAGAACAGGTAGATTGCGGGAGCAGCTTGAGCGATGTTGCATGACCAAAGCCTACCACTACATTTGTGGGTTGAGGCATGCAATATAGTAGTATACTTGCATAATAAAAGCCGACACCGTATAATAGGGATGAAGACACATATGGAGGCCTTTTCCAAGAAATGACTAGATGTGAGTCACTTCCGAATCTTTGGATCATTAGTTTACTATCATGTGACCAAATATGCTTAGAAGAAGCTGGATCTAACAACTAAGTTGGGAATAGTTGTGGGGTACATGGATACACCCCACAACTATCGGGTGTACTTGCCTACCAGTCAGAGGACAGTGGTACACAGGGATCTGAAATTTGACGAGTAGAAAGCCATGCGAATATCACTTGAGAGGGAGCTCAAGTTTCATGTAGAGGAGGAAATTTTAGTTCCTAAGGAGGAGGAGCCTCAGATTGATGTAGAGCAGCTGCATGCAGAGGATTCGGGAGTGGAGACATCCACTCATGCTGAGACTTCCAGAGATGGGTGGAAACGCTCAAGGGAAGCTGACAGGTTGATGCTAGATGCATGGGAGAATGTGGGACATCCATATTCTTAGCGCAAATAGAGGAGGTCACCTAAGTGGTACACTAGGTACATGACCCTGGTTGGGGAGTGTGTGGATACCGAACCTTCTTCATTTGAGGAAGCAGTGCAGCAACCAGTCTGGGTTGATGTAATGGTAGAGGAGTACAACTCTTTCATTCATAACAGTGTTTGAGATGTTGCCCCAATACCTCAAGGCAAGTCAGTGGTTAGTTCCAGATGGCTTTACAAGGTAAAGCAGGCAGCTGATGGCAGTTTTGAGAAACATAAGGCAATGTTTGTTGCCCGAGGTTTCTCACAGGTCGAGGGGACCGACTACGATGAGACCTTTGCTCCTGTAGCAAGGTACTCATCTATCAGATTGATGTTGGCACTATCAGCTTAGATGGGTTGGAAGATCCATTAGATGGACATGAAGACAACATTCCTTAATGGGCAGATTGAGTAGGAGGTGTACATTGAGCAGCCAGAGGGTTTCTAGACCTTCGATCATAAGTCGCATATGTGTCGACTCAAGAGGGCTTTATATGGGTTGGAGCAAGCACCACGTGCTTGGTACACTAGGATCGACAACTATTTACTGGGTTGGGCTTCACCAAGAGTGAAGAAGATATAAACCTTTACCACATCATGGTAGAACATAAACCATTGATCATTGTTCTTTATGTCAATTATCTGATTTTGACAAGTGATGATCAGCTGATACAGTCTTACAAGGAGGACCTTGCAAGGGAGTTTGAAATGAAAGACATGGGTCTTATGCACTACTTTATGGCATGGAGGTGTGGCAGAAAGATGGTGAAGTATTTGTGTCTCAAGTCAAGTATGCCAATTAGATACTCAGGCTCTTTCACATGGAGAAGTGCAATCCCATGCAGACTCCTCTGGCTAGGAATTGGAGGAAGTAGGATCTACTTCAGGTGAGGTAGTAGCTGCTATTGTTTGTCGATAGCTGGTGGGTTCACTTATGTATCTGGTGAACACACGACCTGACTTATGCTTTGCAGTGAACTAGCTGAGTCAAGCTATGGTTCATCCTACCAAAATGTTTTGGAAGGCAGCGAAGCATGTGATGAGATACCTTAGATGCACATCTCAGTTTGGATTGTGGTACAGACAGACAAAGGGAGTGAAGCTTCAAGGCTTCACAAATGCAGATTGGGCGGGGAGTCCACTAGACCGGAAGAGAACTTCTGGAGGAATCTTCAACCTTGGTTCACCTACAGTCTCCTGGTACAATAGGAAACAGAGATCATTTTCACTTAGCTCAGCAAAGGATGAATACATGGCTGCTAGTCAGGTTGCATGTGAGGCCATTTGGATGCAGAATATTCTAGTGGGATTGTTTGGTCAAAGGATGGATCCAACCATGATCTACTGCGATAATCAGAGTTGTATCAAACTCTTTGAGAATCCAATTTTTCATGACAAGTCCAAGAACATTGATATTCAGTATCACCATCTTCGAGACTGTGTGGTCAAGAGGATCATGTTATTGCTCTATGTTTTGACTGAGGAACAAGATGCAAATATTTTGATTAAGGTATTGCCAAAATGCAAGTTCAAGTTCAATAGAGACAGGATTGGGGTTACTGATAATCCCTTTCTTGTTGAGAGGGACTATTGAAAATAGCAACAAGAAATGCTAAATATAGAAGTGTTAAATTTAGCACTACTATAAATAGCATTTCAGGATACCTTCCTATTTTAGTTAGTCCATGAACTAAAATAAAGTAAAAATTCGAATTTGATCTTAGCAGTTGTTTGTAATATAATTAATTAATTCACCATGAGTTAATTAGTTGTAGAAAATCAAACATGAAGTCTATGTGGGGACATGCAACAGTTTCTCCATTGATTAAGGAATTTATCCATCAGTTAAAGAGATAAGGATGAGTTGTAATATTGAGTTGTAATTAGTTGGCTTAGTTAACTAAATCAAGTCTAGTTAGATTACTTCAAACAGTTTGTTGAATTAATTGTGAGTTCACTTAGTTAATGCATGCATGCATGTAACTACTGCACTTCAGATAATTGAATATTCTCTCATAAATAACTCATGCATGTCATTTCACATAGAGACCTAGTTCAGATCAGATGGAGGGGCAGTGTACTATCAGTTGCAAGAACATTCCATTGTGAATATCACTTGCATGCAAAAGGAATTCTTTCCTTGAGGATTGTGCAGTTCTTCAATTTAGTGAGTGTGATGAGGCCAATCGACACATGTGACATCATTGTACCCCAAGAAAAACTGTGCAAGGAAATAGGAGTCTTGGCGGGCTGAGGGAAGGCATATCTAGTGTCTACTCACTCTATGAGCTGTATTGTTTTGATTGCAGAGAGAGCAGGATAGCTTGAGAGCTGATTCGTTTTGTAACTTGAACATATTTCCACTTGTATGATAATACAAAGATTGGGATTTTAGGCTGAGGCTTTCCCCAGGTTATTTCTTCTGTGTTATGTGTGATTGAT
The DNA here is from genome assembly GCA_000404065.3 of Pinus taeda. Taxonomy (NCBI): domain Eukaryota; kingdom Viridiplantae; phylum Streptophyta; class Pinopsida; order Pinales; family Pinaceae; genus Pinus; species Pinus taeda. The sequence goes on along the minus strand of APFE030127537.1, from coordinate 52,275 downwards.
TTCTAATTCTTAGCTATATGTGTTCTCATTGATCTTTCTCATATTCGACTAAACTTACGCAAATTTTGCTGTAGAAGTAGATCTTGTACTTTGCTTTAGTATATTGCATAATTTGTTGATCTACAGTGGGAATTTCTACACACTAAGTGAGCCCCTAGGAAATGCTAAAGAGTTGCCATGGGCCAATATCATTGAATTTGCCAATGATATTTGGCCATCCATCCAGGTTATTGTTGAGCAAATAGATTTGATAAAGCAGGCTACAGAAGCCATTCAAAAAATTAAAGAAGAACTTGGAGATATGCCAAAGGAGGCTGTAAGGATGATTCAATTCCTCAACTCCAAGAATCAATATGAGCTGCAAGAACTGGAGATACCTGACAAAAAAGGTACAATTTTAGAAGTCAAAAGAATCCTCACTAAGAGGAATTTATCGTTAAACTTAGAAGACAAGTGTTAAACCATGCAACTAGTCATTGACAGGTTCATGGTTAAGTTCAAACTTTTGGAGGAAAAGGGATTACCTAATCCCTTAGTTATAAATTATAGGTTAATGACACATGAGGATTACAATAAGAAGATCAGGGAAGTGGCCAAAGAACAGGTAACATGTTCATCCATGAAGGGCTTACCAATAGGAAAAGTATTGTATCAAACTTTTGAGAACTTGTTTTACCTCCAGCATGAGGTAAAACACCTATTTATCAATAAGCCTACTTTTTCCAAATACACAGAGGAAGATGAAATATATAGGAAGATGCTCAATATCCAATTACCAGATGAGGATACATGGGAGAAACTAAATGATTTATTTTAGTAAATACACAGTAAAAATATAAGTGTATAGTAAAAAGTAAAAGAGCATGGTAAGAGGATATTGACAGGTCAGCAGAGTTAGATTGTATTAGATAAAAGAGTATTAGATGAAAGGCAAAAGTAAATTAGAACATCCAGCGTGAAGACCAAATTGCCTAGTAGCTTAATGGGCTAAAAATCAAAGACTATACCAACACAACCAAAATAACAGGGATAGCAAGCAACAGTTCAATAGCTGTCTATATCTTCTTGCATGAAGATATTTTCCTTTCCCTAGATTAATTATCAAAGTAGTTTGAGATATTTTGTAAAAGCTTTTCGTACAAATACTTCACCATTCGAAGTATTTAAGGTGGATTGCTATACATTTGTAGAGTTATTTTGACGTTGAACCAAAGCGTTATTTTAACATTTTCAAGTCAATAGACTGGAGCAAGTAATAAAATCATTGAACTGTAGGATTCATGAGATGAGCCATTTGTAGTGAAGTATCTTCTTTGTGTGATTTTTCCATATTTCTTATGTTTTCACAAACTTAATTGTTTTCTAAATTTAAATGTATTAACTAGAAATATCACTCGGAATTTGTTTAAGTACATTCTGTTTTGCACAGTTAGTCATTTACATGTTTTCCTTTGATACATGGATCTGAGAATCCTTAGTTTCTCTCCCATCCAGGCTGACCTCTTTCATTACTTCCATAGTTTGGCCTAGGGAACCCTTAATTGCTCCCTGGATCCGATTAGAAGCCACTTCACCATCCAACGTCTTGAGATCTACAAAAATCACTTATCTTGCCCTGTAGACACTATCTTTTAGAACCTTGATCCAGTCTTGTTTGACTGACCTATGAATCCACAGCCCAATGGGGAAAGCAAACCTCTGTTCATCTAAGTAAGTGATCCCACCACCTAAATTCAAAACAAAACCCAAGTGCAACCATAAATAGCCTAAAATTTATTAACTAAAACAAAGTTAAAACATAAAGAGAGAGCTCTCTCTGAGCATCAAGAAGGCTAGGTCTTGATCTCCAAAAGTGGTTTGTGGTTACCTCTATTATTTCCTTCTTTAAAACTTTCAAAGGGAATTTTGGAGTGACAACAATTCGGTAAGAAATGGTTGGACTATTTCTCTAGTTAAATATTGCATTTCTTTTGTATTATGCATGTTGCATATTCCCATGGTTGGATATTTTATAAAAGTGATTTTGTGAATAAATCACATATATGCAATAACTTTTTCTTTGGCATGTTATGCTATTTGAGCTTCTTGTTAAGACAATTCGTATGGGAATTTGAGAGTCAAATTCATGACATATTGTAAAAAGGATGCATTTCCTTCAGGCATATTTTGGTAAGAATCCTCAAGTTTAGGATGAGAATTTGCATTACATCATGCATGCCACAATTGTGTCAAGCACTCATCTATACAAGTATTTTCATTTGAAGCTCATGTGGATTATTTTCCAAAGTCTCTTTTTTATTTTATATTTGGTAAATATTTTGCAGTAGATGAACATAGCGATGTGGACAAATCCAAGAATTTCATCGCAGAAATGCAACCAGTGCATCAAGGAGTATAAGAGCAGCTTGAGGAAAACAAAGCCATATACAAAGCAAGGCAAGTTAAGAATCAATTTGATCATGATCTCCAAGTGGAAGATCATGTTTGGATGTATATCAACAAGTAAAGACTTCAAGATGAAGATTGTATGAGCCACCAAGGAAATATGGTCATGAAGAGAATGTTCCGATTTCATCTATTGGATATTTTTCTCCTGAATTTTTAGATGAGTTGTAGGGAGACTAAATTCTTGACTGGAGAATTAGGGCTTTATAGAGAGGAAATGTGGAGTACCTTCGAGTGGGGCTCAAAGACACCAATACAAGCAAGGAAAAGTGGATGGAGATTACAAAAGTGAAGGAGATGTATCCTCACTTACTTGGTGAGTAAAAAATAGGATTTTGGTGGTCCAAAAACTTCCCAATGGGGAGGAATGATCCAGAATGATCCATCAGGTCAAAATATGCTCAAAAATCAAAATGTTTGTAATCAACCCATAGCTAGTGCCAAATTGTAGATCTCATCATTCTGATTCAAATGACGCTTTGTTGGCTTATGTGGACCTGACCTAGGTTCAGAATTATTTAACCAAACAAATCCCTACACTACTGGCCCTTTCAGCATTAGCCTATGGAGCGTGGACTGAAGTCTCACCTGAAGCAGTATGGAGGGATGCTAGAATCAAGTTTTTACACCCTTGAGATTTTTATGATGTTGGTTTAGTCCAACAAGACCTGCCTTCGTGCAGGTTGATTTGTGCCCTATTCTAACCTGTAATATCTTTGTGATCAATTACAATCGGATTTTGCACAATCCTAACCGGGGCTTGAAGTCCTTTCATGCTATTAGGGCACCAATCTGCACTATTTTCCAACCTATACTGGATATCTTACTTATCTTCTTAACAGATCTTAGTTAACTTCATGTAAACAAATATCAATCTTGAATTCACTTAATCAACACAATTATACACATTCACGCATCATATAAGTATTATAAGTGAATTTCATACCCAATATAACAGATGCATAAAACAGGAATTAAATACACATAAATGATAGAAAATTCTCTTTATTAATCCTTCCAACTGTTTACAGACTCGACTCACCCTGCGCAATCAACTGCACAGGTACGCGCACTTCGCTACAAACTACTAGGCCTCTATGCACTTAGTTATAGAGCCTCTTCCTACGCTATGACCACAACTAGACTTTACACTTTAGAACTATCTCGCATACATCATATTCTTCTTCTTATATTATATGTCTTAAATACTTAGAGCCTCGCTTTATTTATACAATCCCATGGTCCGCAGACCATGCATAGATCTTTATAGCCGACATTATGTTATCAAAATTAAGGGTGAATAACCCTATGACTCTTTTACAAACTATGTGCTTTGCACCCACAAAATGTGGATTCTTTACATCAGAATTACAAAATTGACCAAAATTTTGGCTTTTAGTCCCAAAAATTCCCCTGGGGGATCTTGCACCCAACAGGCCCCCAACACAAACATCGTGACTCGCCCTCGAGTCAATCTATAGGTGTAGTGATCTTTGTGCGAAGACCTCCCAACTCTAATTGGATCGCTGCAAGATCAGCAACGCACTAAGCAGCTGCGTGCTGGACTTCCTCGATGCGTTGTTTGGTGACTGTTATCATTGAACTGTTGCCCTAAATATTTTCCTTAGTTGCTTGCAGCTATGTGTGCCTTGCTTCAATGGAGGCTATAATGGTATAAGCCTCATCAATCCATGACAGTAGGCATGCCTTCAAAACCTCTTCTTTATGTTGAGCAGCATCCACCTGCTCCTTGAGCGCCTTTTCTTGTTGCATCCTTGCGAGCATCTGCGTAAGGGAAACTGTTTGCGCAGTCCCTTTGAGCTCGTCATACTTTTCCTGCAGCTCGCGCACCTCTATCTCTAGGCGCTCTATGTTTGGGTCCTCCTATAGGGTGGTGAGGACCTTGAATGACTACTTGAACAACTTCGTGCAGTCTATCAATGCACTGTTAACCATCGTCATTGCTATTGTGATCACGGTAGCACGGTGTTCCTTAACCTCCAGCGGAGTTGAAGTTTGTACCTTTAACTATAATTATTCTATTTGAAGGTTCAGCTCTAACTGAACCCTAATCATTTCCGCCTTTACCTCGCGTACCCCTGTGGATAATTTTTTTACGCACACCTCCACTGGTTCCTCTACTTGGACGGCCAACTCTAGGTCTGTCTCGTAGGCTTCCTCCACCACCTCCATTATCTATCTATTATGATCCATGGCCTTGATGCATTGTAGGCTCAACTGCTCAATGTTGATGCACTGCTCGTTCATTACCTATAGTGCGCAACTCTCCCTGGTGTGTAGTTCTTCAGTGACTCCATCCTGCAAAATATAGAGTGTCTCCCGAGGGAGCGTAACGACGTTTAATCTAATCCCTTTCAACCCGATGACCATAGGCTTATCGGCCTCATTTTTTGTAATGAGTGCTCCATCTGGTAGCACTATTGTGTCGATCATCAAGGCATGCAACATTTCCTTGGTCGTGGAAGTGCCTACTATGAGACTAGTTGACACTGTGACAACCTAGGGTGTGTTTATCTACAACTCTTGTATCTGCATTCGGAGAGCCCCCAATACCATTTGGTGTTGCTACTCAAACTACTTTAGGGCCTCTACGATGACGTCCCTCACCATCTCACCAATATCTTGCAAATCCCCTTCACTAAGGGTGATAGGGTCGAACAAAGTCTTTGAGGCCTTCGTCTTTTTGCGCAGCCCTACATGATCACTTGGGCATGGACATTTAGTTGGGTGGACATTGCCTACAGGTCCATGCCAACTTGTTTTGTGTCTGTTTCTAGATTAGGTGAAGGTGACTTTTGTCCTTCACGCTCTTATTCTATTGTCTTTTGCTGCTATCTGCCAACTTTTTAGCATCGCATGTTGCCTGGGCCTTAGCTTCTGCTTCTTCCTTCCTATGCTTTTCTACCAGCTATGCTATCTGCAGTTTCACCTCTTCCTTCTTCTACTACATAACAAAATTCTCTACTTCCACCACAAAGCTAGCTGGAGTGTGCCACTCTGGCAGTCAAGACTCAAGGACCGCGAAGATGACATCGTTGGTCGCCAAATAGGGTAAGTCATGCCACGCCTTTGTGGGGTCCTCTTGCAACCTGATGAAGACATGGTGGACGTTTGCTTTGAACTCCATGAAGCTCTGCAGACTATTGTAGACCATGGGCGATAACCATGGCTTGCAATTAATACCCATCCTAATGTTTGTCTCCTTGAGCACCCAAAAGATCTTGCTCTCCCTTATCCTTTGTGCATCCCTGGTTTCCCACAGTGAAGCATACTTCACTGCCTCTGGAAGATCCTACGTGATTGTTGGGAACTAGATATCTTTAGGCAAATCCCATGCCACTAGTACTATTGACAACAGAAGCCATGCATAATGAAAAAAATTTCCCTACTCCTATGCCCCACGACAATTCTCAAGGAGCTCTCCGCATAGATAGTTTGCCTAGTTGAACTAGACCCTTTTTGTGCATTACACTGCTAGTGCAACCATTGGCATGGGCACCTCATCCATGCGATACTTTTGCATCACCTTCCCTGCCAATTTTTGAGTCGCGACCTTAACTGCAGGGTTGTTGATGCTGGAAATGGCGTACCATCACTTCTTCTTCTCTAGTTTAAATTTCTTTTTCATGGCCTCTGCAATGGCCAAATCATCACTCTTTTCTTCTGAAGTTTTTTCCAACTCCTCCCCTACACAAGGGGGACATGTAATACTACAAATAAGATGGTCTATGATGGGGATGGGCTCCTCTAGCTAGAAGCACCCATCATGCACCAAGTAGAGCAGCTGCTTAGTGACAAAAATGGTCACTCGGGCGTGATGGTAATGCAACACCAAGAGAAAGTTTAGCAAACTTAGTTTCTCAACATCTCTTAGCCATTTGTGTGGCTCCAACTCTATTATTCTAGCCAGCATGTATTTCTTCTGGACCATTAGCTGCGCAATCATAATATGCAGGAACTTCTCATGGTTTGCGAGGTCCCAATCTTCAAATTTTAATATGGGAACCCATCCCAAGTGTGCTCCTTCAAAAATAATGTTGTCAGGGAGCAGTGGAGTTTGCAAAGAGCTCTTGGTCTCATCTATATCCTTGGGCACCTTTGCTTTACCCTTCCACGAAGGAACATATGTGGGCAACCTGGTGAGAGGGTCTGCACCCTGCGTTTCAACTTCCATCTCTACATCCTCCTCCTCAACCAAGATTTATTCAAACTCTTCCTTGTCATCAACCTCAAAATTGATGGCTTTCCCCTTTTCCTCCAAGGTGAGCTTAGTCCTTAGTAGATTTCTAGGCGAGACACGCACTAGTACCATGGCGTGCTTTTCTTTCTTGGGTCTCAGTGTGCATTGTGATTTAGGGATTTTAGGACTATCCCGACACTTTCTAGGGATTCCACTTCCATAATTTCCTGCCCTGCTTCCTTGGCGGTCATTGCTCCGGTATGCATGAATTTTTCGAGTGCTACCATAGTGCGATCCCACAGTTCTCTCAGGGTCTCCAGTAATTGCTCAAGCAACGACTTTGCTTTCAAAAGATCGAACAAGTCTCGATTCATGAATATCTGATCGCGCAAAAACTCAGTTCTCAAATTGCCAAGTGTTGTTTGCTAGACAACCCTTTGTAATTTATAGCACCTTTTGAATTTGAATTCGACCATTCCCCCCACATTCGGTCCATTAATGGTAGATTGGCGGAAAATTTTCAAGAATGTAGCCCATAAAATTTGACTTAAATGCTTGTCGCCCACTCCATTTGGTCTCAAATCAAGAATCACATCATCAATAGTGACTGTAACAATCATTTTCCATCTAACCCGTGTGGTACCATAGCTACCCTCATGCTGTCACAGACCCTATGAAACTTCGCTACCATGTGCAATCCTGACATCACGTAATTCTTGGGCAAAGTAGTTTATAGTCCCACGCCTCCTTTCAGTTGCCTGGAGCACTAAGACTATGCTTTTGTTAGCTAGGTAAATGGTTGGGCCACCTATGTATGGATTCGAACAATTTCCATTCACTTTTCCTAGGAAAGGTTCTCCATTTAACTTTACCAACTGCACTGTGCCTCCATCTGTGATCTCCTTAATAACATACAGTCCCAGCCAATGCATTCTAATCTCTCCAGGGAATTTATCAAACTTACTATGATACAATAGCACCAAATCATTTACCTTAAATGTGTGCAACTTAATATGTCGATCGTGTCATTCCTTTTCGCATTGTTTTTGGACCTACTGGTGGAATCCAACCAAAAATCATTCTTCTTTGAGCTCCTCCAACTGCACGAGCCTCTCCTCCAGGGCTCTTCTATCTGTCATACCTACGAACACTATTCTGCACAGACTAGGCATGATGTATTCCATAGGAATTATGACTTCCTCTCCATAGACAAGTCGAAAAGGTGTATGTCCCATGAGTTTATTGCATGTCGTTTGATAAGCCCATAATACTGCAGGTATGTGTAGATCCCAATCACTTAGTTGCGCATTGAGTATCTTGGTCAGCACATTTCATACCTTGTTGAATGCTTCTACTCATAGAATATTTTGCATGGTTTCTCTTCCTGCATAGTGTCTTCCTACAATTAAGAGACATCTGCAAGGTCGCCTCCCCAACACATGCTTATTGACAATGTATTTCAGTGCGGAGTACATGTGCATCTGTGCAGGTTGGTGCTCCTTCCCATAGGCTTGCATCCACTTGGCCAAATGGGTGTGCAAATCATCCTACCCGTCATACCTATCTATCAGTCACACCTTAGGCTTCCCATAATCGTACTCTCATCATTTTCCTACATTCATGCTAGTCATCAAAACTTCCTTTGTGCATATCCCACCATCTCGCAGGCATAGCATGCAGTATGCAGTCCAAGGCCTGGAAGAGTTGTCTTTTCTGGCACGTCCCTTTCAAATGCATCTAAGAAGGTATAAAACTCCTTTCATCCATCATAAGTAGGTAGATATCTTACTTTTGTCGATACGTAGCCAACAACTTGGTCATCATATTGCAATTCAGTGTAGTTACCTCATGTAACTAATTCTGCCATCGTTTGATTTCTCCATTGGAATCTAAAGTGCAAGAGCTATTATGTTTCCATGTAATCTGCCCATTCGCGATGGGATTCACCCAGTGTTAATCTCGTGCTGTTATCTTGTAGATGCAGTCCAAATCATCATCACTTTCATAGTCACGCATTGGCTCTGTATAGTGCGATCCTTCAGTAGGGTTTAGGGGTACAATTACGCGCAACGATTTCTTCTGAAAGATCATTTTTTGCTTCTTCAGATTGATTACCCCATTCATACTAGTGGCCCAATCAATTCCTAAGAGTGTGAGGTAGGGATTTCTATCATCAACAATCTCTATCACTTCAAAGTCTGCCAACATGCTCGTTCCCTCAATATCTACAGTTATTCCCTACAATCGACCCATGGGTATTATTTTTTGTTAGTTCACCATCGTTAGCTGAATTGGAGACCAATGCAATGCAGGTCACCCCATTCACTCCCTTGTCTATTTCGGAAGAACATTCGCATTTGATCCCAAATCCAGAATGACTTGTTCCATCTTATATTCTCCAATCTATGCCATTAGTCTCATTTCTCATCCCATCCTTGTCTTATGTTTTTCGATCTTCCAAATTACATGCAATTCTCCTGGCGCAGTCACAGTGCATTTGTTGATGAATTCCTGTAACCCTTTCATAAACTTACTATTGCACAGTAACTTCATACAAGTTTCTAGGAACATTGTGAGCATAGATGGTTCTATTTTCAGCTCCAGTTTATCTTTGCTTCCTGTAATGGAGGCATAAGCGAAGCTCTTCTTAGCTTCCATGAAGTTTTCCCTAGTGCACTCGAAATCAAACTCAGCTTCTTTAATTGGAGCTTTACGAACCCAAGTACATTCTTCTGGCTATTTTCCTTTGTCATCTCCCATTTTGATTCCACTTTAGAGCACAATTTTTACATTTGGGTCTTCCTCATGCGGCTCAAACCTCATTATCTGCAGGTTCTGAGTAGGGGGAGGCAGTAGCGCTCCTTTGTTGCATATCCTAGCTATTAGCATAGGACAATATTCTGTCTCATGATCAAACAACATGCAATATAAACATGATGGGCGCATTGGGTTAGTGTAATCATGGGCATAGTCTCCTAGCTCTCTGCAATTGTAGCAAATCAACTATCTGCGACCTCTTCCAGGTCCTCCTCCACCTCGGCCTCGTTAGCACCCCTGAAATCCTGTCCACGCCATTCCTGCATTGTGGTCAAGGGGTCACATTTCAGCCCAAACTTTGTAGGTGGGCATTCTATCCATCATCAATTCATAACTCCCACAAGCACACTCATCATGTCCCGATGACCTGCAAAAGTTGCAGAACAACTGTTGCAAATTTTGTGTATACTTATGTAACAAGTGGTAGTTTTCTGTAGCATGTTTTCCAGCTATTTGATAGATTGTGCACCACAAAGCAGGCACCATGCTAGGTCCTACTTGAGCTTCCAGCCTTAAAGGCAATGATCCTCCCCCTGCGAGGTAATTTGTGAAAACCGGCAGTGGTCTTTGTCATGAACCTAACTCTTGCATTTTACACACCATACTTCTTTGTGCACTTCTGGTTGAGTTGTCCTATCCTATTTCAGACTCTACATCTCAAGTCATAGATTCTTCAGTTGCACATGGATTTGCTGAACTCCTAGGTTAGAATCTTGCATCGAGGTCTCATGTAACCTCATAGCAATCTCCAAGGCCTCAGCCTGAGTTGTTTATCTTCTACTATGATAACACACTCCTTAAATGTGGTAGTAGCGAAGCTACAAACCACTCACGATGTTGTCCATCAGTCAGATTCATATTGGCTTCGTGAATCATACATTTCAACCTCTGATCCAGCTCCCAACGATTCTCGCCTGGTAACATTGTGATCTCTTTAAACCCCATGATCAACTTCACTTTAGACTTAGGCCTACTAAATTATATATTTAGCATTGTTTGGATATCCTCGATTCCCACATTTGGGTTATCATTGGAGTATTTAATATACCTAGTTAGCGCGTGATCCTATAGGGCGCTAACCAACATCACTTTATTTATATCGTCATCTGTAGCTCCTTGTGCTTCCCATACATCCCTTACAACAAACCAAAATTGGTTCAGATCCTCATTTCCCAAACCCTTGAACACAGGCAACTTCACTATGCTTGCCATATTGAATCGCAGTGGTGGTGAAGATGGAGGTAATGGTGGCAAAGCTGGTGGTGGTATGGGTGGAGGTGGTATTCAAGGAATTATTTTCCTTATCAGATGGATAGAACTTCATGGAGAGACCTTTGTGAGCTCTTCCTCATCCCCTCACGGAGGTGAAATCAAGGGGCTATTTTCTGGACCCTTATTTCCTTCGCCTGTAAACATTTACACTTCGTGTAGCCCAAAAAATCAAGGTAATTGCATAAATTTATGTACTTACCTCGTGGTACTTTAAGAAAGTGTTGCTCTGCCTCATTGTAGCTGATTGAGGTGTCAACCGTGAACTCACTAATGAATCCTCCTATAAAATGATCGAGCCAATGATCAACGGCACGCGTGATCTTATCCTCCGATGCTTCCAACCTTCACACTAGTTATGGGTTCCACACAATAGGACTGTCAAGTTTCCACCTCCCTTGGCTTTCTGCTAGCTTCACGATCCACTTTTATCGCTCAGTAGGGAAGATTGCAAAAAAGATTTCATGGATCTTCGTGTACAAGTAGTTTCTAGCCACTCTTCTTCTGACAGTCACGGGTTTTTGTTCTCCTACACCGTGAACTTGTGAATTCTTCTATCCAACAAGACTTCAATTTATTTCTTAGTTGGATTCCAATGATACGACATCAGACATCTCTATGCATATTCCAGTCCCGGCAATGGAGCCATTTGTTGGCTTATGGGGGCCTGATTCAAGTTCAAAGTTATTTAGCCAAAAAAATCCCTACACTACTGGCCCTTTCGGCATCAATCCATGGAGAGCGGACTCAAGTCTCACTCGAAGCAGTCTGGGGGGATGCTGGAACCAAGTTTCCACACCCTTGAGATGTCTATGATGTCGGTTTAGTCCAACTAGACTTTCCTTCACGTAGGTTACTTCACTCCCTATTCTAACCTTTAATACCTTCGTGATATGTTACAATCAGCTTTTGTGCATCCCTAACCAAGGGTGAAGTCCTTTCGCATTGCTAGGGCAACGATCTGTGCTATTTCCCAACCTATACTAGATATCTTACTTATCTTCTTAACAGATCTTAGTTAACTTCATGTAAATAGATAGTTTATCCCACATTCACTTAATCAACATAATTATACACATTCGCGCATCATATAAGTATTAGAAGTGAATTTTATACCCAATATAATAGAAGCATAAAATAGGAATTAAATACACAGAAATGATAGAAACTTCTCTTTATTAATACTTCCAACTGTTTACAGACTTGACTTGCCCTGTGCACTTAGCTACAGGGGTCCGCGCACTCAACCACAGACTACTAGGCCTTTGCGCACTTAGCTATAGAGCCTCTTCCTATGCTACAACCCAAAACTAGACTTTACACTTCAAAACTATCTCGCATACATCATATTATTCTTCTTAGATTAGATGTCTTAACTACTTAGATCCTCACTCTATTTATACAATCCCATGGTTCCCGGACCATGGGTAGATCTCTACAGCCGACATTACATTATCAAAATTAAGGGCGGAAAACCCTATGACTCTTTTACAAACTACATGCTCCGTGCCCACATAATGCGGAGTCTTTACATCGGAATTACAAAATTGACCAAAATATGGTCTTTTAGCCCTGAGACTTCCCTTGGGGGATCCCGCACCCAACACGCTTAAATCGCCTCAATCTGACACCATATGCATAAATTTATCACGTCCTAAAGTTGTTCACAAACAATGAAAAAGTGAATTTACAAGGTTAACTGGGATGCAGTGACATCATGCTGACATTATCATGTTGATTGGGACATACAAAAGACATATGGAAAAATCTAGGCTTGACAAGTGGCAATGTTGTATGAGGTTATGTCTCAATATTTTATTGGTGGTCGATTGTTGAAGTGACCTAATGAGAGGGTGACAAGTGGCCAAATGAGAGGGTTCGACCCCTCGACCTCCCACACAACATTCCATCACTCTACTTCTGCACCACTCCATTGGTTCTTGAAATATAGCCTTTGTCATTTATATTTGAATTAAGGTGGTTGGCCCTTAGCACCAGCCCCAGGTTTCATGAATCAACATGATGAAGTACGTTGAGAGTGGGGTGGGGTGGGTGGCTAGTCTTGGCCTAGAGCCATATGGAGAACCCACATGACCACAGTAGAGACATAGGCAAAGGGGGCGAGCAGTTATTCGAACCCCAGGGTCACATTAGCACCTACGATAAGTGGATAAAAAATGAATAGAGCATAGGTGGGAGGGTCTGGCATTAAGCCTTGGCCCTAGTCCAATGCAACCACATGACATGTGATGGAGCCAAAGATGGAAGGGAGGAAGGGTCTATGCAAGGCACCAATCCATGGTCATGTGTGCCCATGCGACCACTTTGGGAGATAAAAATTTGGCACTAAGTCTTATTGTTGCATTTAAATGAGGCGAAAATTACACCATTTGTTTTAGAATCAACACTGGTCCCAAGTGAAATTGTCGCTCGATAGTTAGCGAAAAGGAAAATTTCATTTCTCATTTAGCTAGTTTTACCATTTTTGCAAGACATATAGCAGAGAAATGTTCCATGAGGCCTAACTTGGTCATTTTCAGTCATTTTGAGGCCAGGAAGAACCTACACAGATGTTTTGGGTGTTCTAAACTTAATGGAGGCATCCTTTTTTTGAATTGAGCACTTTATGTTGGACTTTCTGCAGAGCCAAGTCCTTTAGTGTTGTAGACAGAGACTATTTTGAGGTGATTTGGAGACCTTTTTTAGTATGGAAAGGGCCTATATAGGGGTTTCCCAACCTTCCAGACACATCTGCAACAGTAGTTTCTTCATTAGGCCAACCTTTTTCAGTCTATTCTAGATATGTTTGTGAATAAATACCATTTCAATACTTCATTGTGAATCAATTATTTTTGTGCTTGTTGATCTCAGATTGAGTACAAGGACTTGTTGTGAGAGAGTTATTTTTCCATTGGCATCATCATTTTATGTTGAAGGAAATCATCTTGTGAGTGATATTTCTTTGAAGGAGAATGTTTCTTTGCAGGAGAACCAATGCCACTTTAGAAATGTGGTAATGTACCATAACATAATGAGCGGACTCGGGTGCTTTACTCTTCCCTTTGCTAGGTGTTTTACCTTTTTCTTCATTTATTTCCTGCTCAATTTTATCCCAAGAAAAATTACATGTGGAAGCATCATGTCCATCTCTATTGCATCATATGAAATGAATATCACACATTTCTCCTTGGAAATGTCTGCCCTCCGCTGCCTCTAAAAAATTCTTCCTTCCTCTTTGTCTTCGTTCACCTCTTCCTCTAGAAGAATATTGTGCATGATTCTTCTCTTTTTGTGTAAGGACCACAACTTCTTCAGAAGACTAAGGAATTGCCTTCTTCCCAAAAGACTTATTTCTCTCAGCAAACTTCTTCTCAAGGCAATCAAAGGTAATCTCCTTAAGTTTTCCACTTGCTTGTAATGACTCAAGATAATGTTAATAAGTGGGATCTAGTGCCTTGACATAAGCTATGAGAGGAATATCTATTTCAACACCATTATCATTTATGTCATTCATAATGGATCTTACTTTTGATGCTAAGGTAAGAGGGTCATTTTTTTCAACTCAATATCGAATAAATTGATCATCAATTGAACAAATTCAAGTTCAAAGTGTAAGTCATAAAATTCCTTCAACTTCTTTAAGGCTTCAAAGGCATTTGAAAATGGAAAAATATGTTGACTCACCCCTTCATTTATAGACACTACAATCAAGAAATAGGTCTTGTTATTCTTTTTTTCCCAAATGGAAAGCTCCTTATCTGAAGTAGGATTTTCAGGTGCATTGTCTCCTTCTCCTTCACAAATTCCTTTCTAAAGCTCATTAAAAATAAGGGTGTGTTATATCTTTTGGGACCACTCATGGTAGTTCTATTTTCCAGTGAGAACTACTCCCACTAAGGATATGAGTGAATGCATCATCAAATAAAAGGTTATGTGCTTTTGATTTCAAAAATAATTGCAACTACACTTTTCCTTCTTACAAAACTAATTTAAAAACCTCACTCCCAACTTCATTCTTCACTATACAAAATTAATAGTTTAATGTGAACATATAAACCACTAATAATCAACTATAATATATATCATATAATGTATGTCATGGAAATAACATCATATACCTGCTATAGGGATTAATGCATAAGTGGTTGTGGATAAAATACCCCCTCGGATCATCCTAGGATCCGAGGTAGACTGTTTCAGAATAGCTGCAAATGACATAAAAAAACATACATATATCCATCTTAATGCATGATAGATGAAGCAAAGGAAAAAGGATTATCTCAGTCCTTGGTGTAGCCCTGTTGGAGAACTCAATGTAGAAAAGTGGAAGACCTCTCTGACAACTCCTAGATCAGAACCTACACATAAACAAGACAAAGTGTAATCCTAAAATAGATAAACTTTGATAATAAAAACACGAATATAAATGAATATATAAGCTAGCATGCATCTAAGCTACTTATTAATTATAGAATGGAATCAGCATGTAAAGAAACACGACATCGACACCATCAAGTGGACAACACATAAATAGATCTATATTATTAGATAGAAGAAGGATGATTACAACCATCTTGGCTGGATCAAGCCTCCTCTAGTCCTTCAGATTCTTTCTCTCTCTCTCAACTTCTTGTAGCATAAGAATACTAAATCTCTTTCAAAGTTTGAACAACCATTTAACCTCTTCCACAATGAAAAAACCTCCAATATATAGATGATGAGAGACTCATCCTTTCCAATTCTTTCATGAGTTCCATTAAGGAAAACGCCGGTATGTTTCCTCGCTTTATTACTCTTTCACTTTCCATGATACTTTGTCAGGAATAGAAATTTTCTTATTTAGGTCGGAGGTAGATGTTTCCTACTTTTCATGCTGACATTTGAGTGAAAAGTGGAGTGTCAATCAGCCAAATCACGCTTTGACCTCCAAAATCTCACAAATATTCAATAACGATGCCCTTTAGTAAAAACAGAGCATTAACCTAGGGACAAATGCCCTTGGATGATAGATGGGGAGAGTTACCCTAAGAATTAGCATGTGATTTTGGTATGGCCTTCAACCATTGTGTCTTTCTCCTCTGAGCTGATGAATAGGTCATTTTCCTATATAATAGATGCCCCCTAGAGCTGAGGTCAGAGACAAAGACAATGGCCAAAATAATTTATAAATATTATAGGAACGGGAGAGATGATCGGAGCTTTGGGACTATAGGAGACCTGAAACAAACCACATATGTAAAAAAATATAAGATCATGTCCTAAGTTGAGCATTCCCATGCTTAGTAGTTGTGTTAGAGTGATTTCCCAAAAAGAGATATGACAATCATGTCCACCGATAAGCATAATGTGGAATTGTGTCATAATATGATCAACCGGATGAGTTATATTTGAAAACAATATACGCAACTTGGGAGAGGAAACAAGGATGAGTGATGTAAGCCTCTACCCAAGGTCTTGGTCACCGCTTATCTGAACAACATATTTTTTCACATGTGAATAAAGGAGTTAAAGCTCCATATTCTATTGTTGACCCCATTTTATTTATTGATTATTTTTATTTGGATATATATGTGTGTGTGTGTGTGTGTGTGTATGTTTATGTTTTTATTTTTTTATTTTTATTTTATTTTTATTTAGTTATTTATATTTATTTATTTTGACTTGTGTATATTTTTGTTTCATTTTATTTATTTTCCCATTAATTATTTTTAATTTATTTTATTTTATTTCCATTAGTTATTTATCAGATGACCTTGTCTCGATTAGATCCTTTACTCGTTTTTATAATTTTTTACTCCCCTCCTTTAAAGTTTGACTTTGATTATTTATTTATTTATTTTAAAAACTAGTTGTTTAATATAGCAGTTACTTATTAATATTTTTAATAAATTAATATCACAGTTTAAATCTTATTTTTCAAAAACTAGTTTAAATAGTAAGCCATTACAATGATATTTAAAAATTAGTAAACTAATATCATATTTAAATAATAAGTTTTTTAAAAAACCTAGCCCATTAATATAGCCTTTAACTATTAATATTTTTAATAACTTCAATGAAATAATATGATAATTTAAATATGTGTTTTCAAAGACTAGACCATTTATATAAGTGGTTAACAATATTAATATTTACAAAAAATTAATAAACTAATATTTATTATTTTAATATATTTTTTTAAATTAGAGGTTTAATATAGCCCTTTAGTTGAAATTTTATGTCTCTACATTGCTCTCTATTTAAGCATTTTTCATGGTCATTTAGTCATCATGATAACCATACTTGTTGGTTCAAAATGCTTCTCTCATGTGATTTCTACCAAAAGACTTTGTTTAATTCATTATGGATCACAGAAGCTTGAATACATAAGATACCATAAACACAAATCCACAAGCCAAATAATAGAATGTCAATCCACAAGCTAGGTAATACAAAGTTGTTTTGGGCTAAAACTTTGATATTCTTTTATATCCAATCAACAATTTATAATCAACATACTAGTTAAAATGGTTTTGTACAACTAAGGTGCCACAATGGTTAATTGTATAATCCGTTGCAACTTTGAGGTTACATCATTGCGTATCTATGCCCTTCCATGCCTATACGTAAGTCATCTTTAATATTCTTTAATTATTATATCACCGAGAACCTTAATTTGTAGTTGCACACTTGAATTAGTAAGTAATTTCCTTCCATTTCTGTGATGCTCAGGGGTTTAATTGCATATATAATCTCCAACACTTTTGTATGGACTCCTGCTTAGCTTAGCCACGACCTTCTATCTTTAATTAATACATCACACAGCATAGCCTTCTATGTTTAATTGATATATCACAAAACATTTTTATTGTCATATTTCGACTAATACTATGCAGTTTTCAGTCCTACAAATTTCAGAAAGGTTTTACCAATATGCAACATCCCTTGTGATGTTAACCTCCAAAAATATATAATGCAACATCATTAAATATCATTAATGGTCAAGTATATAATGATTTTACACTGTAAAGAAGCCCAGATAAATAATAAAGCGAAACTTAGAAGCGAAGGAGAAAAGCTAAGATCAATCTTTGTGACCCATAAATCATGTTTCTGTTTAACAGTGAAATACTCTCACGTTTGCAAATTTCAGATTCACATCGCCCAAAGTTTATCAATATATGGCAGAGTTGATTATATGTAAAAAAAAATATTAATATGTAGTGCACTCATCATATGATAACAAAGTATATGCAGTTTTAGAAGTGCTCTCTACATATTTCCCGGCCAGTCTGGGAAATGGGATGCAAGATAAAACCTCAAAATTTTTACCTGCAACAAGCTAGCGAGAACGACAGTTCCAAAATGCAATGAAAAAATTTGAAATTTTGAATGCCTCAAAGATGCAAAGACAAGTCAAGCTGCACATCTTCTGTACTCAGGGTAACTTCACAACCAGGACTTGTATTGTGCTGCTGAGTATCATCGTTTCTAGGCCTTTTCACAGAGGATAAAGAACTCAACGCCGAGTCGATGTCACTGCCGGCCCTTTTCACAGAAGACAAGGGCTTGATGTCAGCTTGACGTGAAAGTTGTGTGGCAGATTATTTGAGAGGTCCACTCTCTGCAATTCAAAATTGTTGCAAAGTGCACGATTGGAAGCAAACATAGCATGAGCAGGCTGTCGTCCCACAACAGGGTACTGAAATCTGTCGTTTGGCAGGGTTTTCAGAATGGGATTCGATTTGGTTGGAGCTTGCTCTCTCTTATGGGCTTTCTGATCGCCTCCCAGCGCCTTGGAATTGTGGAACTTTCTTGAGCAATAGCGACAAGGAAAAACGCGGGGTTTAGAGCCCTGAGCGGAGCTTATGCTCTTGGAAACACAACCCTCCAACTCCGCCGGCTCTTTATGACTTTCCTTGTTTGCTCGGGTTTTGCCTCCTGAAATTTCATTTACTTGGTGGTTGTTATGACTGCAGTTAGTATTGTGCTGGGTGAGATCCACTCCGAACAGTCTGGCCTTTTGATTCTTATGATCGCCGTTGGAAGCCATGGATCCGTTGAGTATTTATCTATATGGCCTCTGGACTTTCCTAGCTGTGTTATATTTCTATATAGCACGAACTGAAAAAGTACTGTCCGATCACCCTCTGCCCACTCTTTGGGAGTGCTTTATCAAAGCATTTGCTGTTATAGTGATGGACTCCCTCAACATAACTTCCTTAATTTATAGGAAAACGTGGGCAAACAAACCCACTGTTCAAACTCTCT
>APFE030127537.1:0-33283 GCA_000404065.3 Pinus taeda | reverse complement strand
TGTCTTTCATTTTAAGACCCTCTAAGGTATCAGCGTCTCCTTGCTGGGATGGTTGGTTAGTATCTTGGTTTTGTTTTTCTATAACATGCAATCTAGTCTCCATTGCCTCCATTTTATTCTCCAGTAGTTCTATTTTATTTTCTATTTGTGTTTGGATAGTGTTTTCAAGAGATGCAAATTTGTTTTCCAGCACGGCTTCTAACTCTTTTTGTAACTTGGCTTCTCTTTCTTCTCTACATTTCTCTAAAGCCTCTATATACTCATAGAGGCCTTGTAGAGTAACTGTGCTAGGTCTGCCCTTGGTAATCTTTGGTAACTGTGGTGAAATATTCATACTTGAAAATATGTATTAGAAAAGAAAAAGATAAGGAATGTGTGCACCTGATATCCGAACCTGATGCGCGAGCCGATATCTCCAAGCTTTGGATTTATGTATGCGAGCTTTAAAACCAAGATCACCGAATGCGTTTATATCATGCAAGAGACTGTTTATATGCCAAGATCACCGAAACTATATATGCGAGAGACTGTTTATATCATGAGACTTCCATGCGAGAGACTGTTTATATCATGAGACTATATATCATGCGAGAGACTGTTTATATGCCAAGATCACCGAAACTATATATGCGAGAGACTGTTTATATGCTAATAACACCGAAACTATATATGCGAGAGACTGTTTATATATCTTTCGCTGCGAGACTATATATCATGCGAGAGACTGTTTATATGCCAAGATCACCGAAAGTCTATATGCGAGAGACTATTTTGCAAGACTGTTTATATATCTTCCGCTGCAAGACTATATGCGAGATCACCGAAACTATATGCGAGACTATATCTTCCGCTGCAAGACTATATGCGAGATCACCGAAACTATATGCGAGACTATATCTTCCGCTGCGAGTTGATATGCGAGATCACCGAAACTGTGTATATAATATAGAGACTATATCATGCGAGACACTGTTTATATGCCAAGATCACAGAAAGTCTATATGCGAGAGAATGCGAGAGACTGTTTCGCGAGACTGTTTATATATATACTTGTGTATATTTGTTTTATTTTATTTATCTTTCCATTAATTATTTTTAATTTATTTTATTTTATTTCGATTAGTTATTTTCAAATGATCCTGTCTTGATTAGGGCCTTCACTCATTTTTATAATTTTGACTCCCCTCCTTTAAAATTTGACTTTGATGATTTATTTATTTATTTTAAAAACTAGTTGTTTAATATAGCAGTTACTTATTAATATTTGTTTTTAATAAACTAATATCACAGTTTAAATATTATTTTTTAAAAAACTAGTAATATTTGGTTTTAATAAATTAATTTAAATATTATTTTTCAAATATAGCTGTTACCTATTAATATTTTAATAAATTAATAAACTAATATCATTGTTTAAATATTATTTTTCAAAAACTAGCTGTTTAATATAGCTGTTACCTATTAATATTTTTAATAAATTAATGAAATAATATCATTATTTAAATATTTTTCAAAAACTAGCCATTTAATATAGTCGTTACTTAATAACATTTGTTTTTAATATATCAATAAAATTAATATTATAATTTAAACAAAATTGTTCAAATATAGTCATTACTTGAAATTATGTCTCTACATTGCTTTCTATTTAAGCCTTTGCCATGGTCCACCTCTTCTTCTAGTCTTGATGATGAACCACAGTTGTTGGTTCGAAATGCGACGGCCAAAAAATTCGCTGAGGTGATTTCTACCAAAAGACTTTGTTTAATTCATGTGAGAAATCGTCTGATAACCAGTAAATGATGGAAACTGTTAACAGATGTGATGATGGCCACCGATAAGGATTATGACCTCCAAGATTCCCAGTACAATCTAGTGAGTGTGAGAAGGATGTTGTCATCGGACACTCGTAGAATCATTCAAATGGGAGTCAATGATGAAAAAATGCAATCAAACACAAGGTAACCTACCACTGACGACTTCAAGTTCTAGGATACTGATATGTTTCTAGATCTACTTCCTAGATAGACTGTTGAAGTCGATAGGAAGAGACCTATCAAAATGTAGGAAATAAGGTGTCGTACATCAGTTGTCACGAAACAAGACAAGAATGATTTGTTTTGGAGATACATTTTGAGCCATGGGTCAGACAGACAGAGGGAAGTTTTGCAGTATATGATGGATGGTTGATATAGGAAGCATATGATAAATGGGTCCCTTTAAAGATAGAAGGCATGACACAAAGGTTTACCAGGTAGCTTAAACTCATGAACAACAAAGAGTGTTAAGATACAAGGATGTAGGAACATCAGAGTATGAAGGCTAAACTCATAGGATGGTAAGATTCAGTGAGAGGGTGACAAAAAGAGATTTACTGAGGGAGTGCCATGTTCAAGGGATAGGCTTGTGCTAGAAAATCCTTCTGAATACAATATTAAGTCATTGTGTTGTCTAATTTTTCCGCATTTGATTAACTTTAACGAGTCCAGACAGGTAAACTTGGTGGTCTCTTCATATTTAGAGAGTCAAAAAAGATCTTAAAGAGAAACTCCAGGGGGTTCCCCTTGTCATGGTTGATAACCGGGTGCGACAAAGGTTTAATTGTATACCCAACACAATTCCTTTTCCATAATTAAGTCTACTGAGTCCAGATAAAGTGATAAAACAATGCTCAATATATATTTGCCTCATTTTGTTACGAGTACGAGGGGATGGAGTAAATTTGATATTATTCGTGAAATTTTAATGAATCAAATGAAGAACAACTCAATAGATCTTCATAAAATTTTAATGAGTCATATGAAGAAAAATCAATATTTATTATTTAGTCTAAAGAGCAAGGAAAAGAGATAAAAGAGTTGCTTAGGTCTTCTTCGTAGGAGTTTTAC
Organism: Pinus taeda; assembly: GCA_000404065.3. NCBI lineage: Eukaryota > Viridiplantae > Streptophyta > Pinopsida > Pinales > Pinaceae > Pinus > Pinus taeda. The sequence goes on along the minus strand of APFE030127537.1, from coordinate 30,395 downwards.
AAGTCCAAAGAAGATAACTCATGGATTTTTTCAGTTCAAGAGCAAGAAAAGGTCCCAAAAAATAAAGTGCTTGTCTATTCTTCGCAGGAGTTTTATGAGCCCAAAGAAGTTAACTTGAGGATTTTTCATTTAAAGAGCGAGAAAAAGTCCCAAAAATGAAAGTGCTCATATGAAGTCAAACTTGGTCAATTCTGAAGAAAGACACTAAAATATCATCAGAGTATAAGCAATTTTGGCAACATATAAATATGGGGCTTGTTTGAAATATAAGAATGAAAAACTTCAATTTCAATGACTAGCTAGAGTGAGTCATACCTCCAAAGTGACTATAAGAAGGGTCACAGGCCCTTATTTTCACTATTTTGTGTTCTATGAGTGTTCTGGAGAGAAAAAGGAGTAAAAATTTCCCAAGTGATTGCAAGCAATCTAGGTTACCATTCGATGCACTGTCAGTTCTAGGTAGGTTTCCTAATCCTTACCTTGAATTTTAATACCTTTTTCAGTCGATTTCTAGGGGTAGCATTAAACGCCCTGACCATGAAAGGGAGGGGCGTTAACATGCCCTATGATCTTTGGAGGGCCACATTAGCCATCCAAGCGTAAGGAAAAAGATGTTTCTTGCATTCCCGTATTTTTAGCTAGCAAAAGACTATTCAAGGGTGTTTTTTGCAGGAATTAAGTGTGCAAAATGTGTTTATGGAGGGAAAGAGATCATGATGTTGAGGAACTACAAATGATAAATGATTTGGCTTGCTTAACAACTTTGTGAAGATGCAGGTTGCTGAAATATGTAGACTTTACCTGATGAAGGGTCAGCAGGATCTCCTTAGTTGGATTATCCAATGGTGGGATTAACATCAAGGTGTGTTTAGGATCGCAGATCATGAGCTCTCGATCAAAAGAGATGGCATTTACTTCCTCATTTGTTTATCATGAAAAGGTGTATGAGCCAAGAGCCACCATGGAATTAGTCAAAACATTAATATAAATGAATATATAAGCTAGGATGCATCTAAACTACTTATAAATTACGTAATCGAATAAACATGTAAAGAAACATGGCATTGACACCATCAAGTAGACAAACCAGAAACAAATCTATATTATTAGATAGAAGAAGGATGATTACAACCATCTTGGCTGGATCAAGCCTCCTCTAGTCCTTCAACTCCTCTCTCTCTCTCCCTCAACTTCTTGGCAACATAAAAATACTAAATATCTTGCAAAGTTTCAACAACCATTCGACCCCTTTCACAATGACCAAGCCTCATATATATAGATGATGAGAGACTCATCCTTTCCAATTCTTGTATGAGTTCCATTGAGGTAAAATCTAGGATGTTCCTTCGCTTCATTGATCTTTCCCTTTCCATGAGACTCCATTAGGAATATCGATGTCCTTAATTAGGTCAGAGGCAGATGTTTCCTACTTTTCGAGTAGACATTTGAGTGAAAAGCGAAGTGTCAGTCAGTCAACTCATGCTTTGACCTCCAGAATCTCACAAATATTTGGTAATGCTACCCTTTAGGAAAAACTAGGCATTAGCCTAGGGACTAATGCCCTTGGTTGATATGTGGGGAGCTTTATAACGCTTCTTTTCTATTTATGGGATGTGTTACGTTGGCAAGTGTCGAGTGATAAAAATGTGTCTTTTTAACTCCTAATTACCTTCACATTAATCATCAACCCAGGGCTGACTTTTTATTCCAAGAGTGTACTCAGTCTGAGGCGGCTATTTACTCAAGAGTAATATTATGAAAGATGTAGTACAGTGCTCAAGAAAATACAAGAGTAAACGGATGCTTGAAAGAAAGTCTACTTACAGCAAAAGACCTTGAAGCCTAAATCATTCATTTGAAAAAATAAGCAATGTATCAGTCAAGGGTCCAGTAACAATAACTCATCCCTTTGGAAACTAATGTAACCAAAAGTAAGCATAGAACAGATCATCAATCTGGGGACTAGACAGCAAATGCCAATACCCACTACAGCTTCAGATCGTTCTTCACACCAAAGCAAAGATAATGTGAATAATAGGAAATGTAACAGCAACTGAATTCAATAAGCAACAACACCTTAGTCTACAAGAATAAATGCAACAATCGTGTTCTATAGAAATCAAATGGAAATCCTCTATCTTTAAGGATGAATTAAACAACACACAGAAATAGAACATTCACTAATGATGAATATGAAACAACGCTAGAAAGTCAAACGTAAATATACAGTAACTTAACACACGGCACACCTCAATAGCAATCTGACCTTGGTACCACAAATATCAATCTCAGTTATAAACAAGAACGATTGTATTTTGTAATGGAACATCGACGTCAATAGATTCAACAATTGCAAGGAAATATAATCTCTAAGATGAATTCAGTAATACCAATGGATAAGTGTTACAACACAGACATTCTGTAATTGAACAACAATGGTATCCTGTAAAAGCCATTTATATCAGCACTTAAAGAAACAACAATGCATTGCAAAATCAATATGATATCTCTGTCTCAAAAAACGATATTACTTAACAGATCAAACGTAACAGAGCTGTGATGTAAAATAATAAAACATATAAGATTACCAAATCACACTGATGAGCAAACCACGCATAAACCAAAGATATAATATACAGCAGCAGCAGCGTACTCCACCAGAGGCTGGGCCCTTAGCTGCCAGCGGATTCTGCTGGGTTACATCAGATGAACAGAATGAACAACAACTCCCAAATCATGTATTAATCATCAAACTGTGAAATCATTACAACAGCAAAAGCTTGAGGATTACAACATGCAACAATCCCTTCTTCTTCCTATCCTATTATGAATCCTTGCTTCTGAATCTCTAATTCAAATCATCAATTCTCCACCATTTTTCCATCCCCCTCTCTCATCTCTGTTTTCATTTAAATAGAGAGATCAGAGAGAAGTTACAATAAAGATAAGTACAACATGATTTATATTACAAAATTGGTTTGCTTCTAACCAATTGATCAATAAGAAAATATATTCCCATTCAACTTTTAATAGGAGCAAGGCGAATTTGGTCTTTGCAGCTGAGATTTGGAGGATGGCCACCACAACAAATTTGAGAAAATCATGCTCAAAGAACCCCGTTTTTCTCTCAATACAAGCCGAATTTGGGCAAACCATTCTTTACTAAAGTTAATTGGGTCCATTCTGGACAGAATCCATGTTCCATATTTTCCATATTTGTCTTCATTTGCTCAGAATCTCAACTGCAAAACTGTCACTCCTTATTCCAGCAAATTTCTGAGTTGGCACTTTTAATGATCAAATCTTCAATCAAGAAATTACCTTGGAGGCTAAAAATGGTGAATAATGTTACAACCAATTTACTAAAACTATCATTGATAAAATCATGCATAATCATAAATTTATTAGAAATAAAGGAAGATAAATAATATTCATCCATTAGAGCATAAATCATTTATAAAATGGATTTAAATGATAAATTATAACAAATGAAATAATAGAGAAGAGTAAAAAAAGATGAAATAAGTGTTACAAAGTGGTCGTATTCATGGCCCAACATATCCCCACACCGAATATATTACATGTCCTCATGCAACAAAAAACTAAATATATTGCATGTCCTCATGCAATCCAAAGACAAAACCCATGTTTTAACCAAACAATAAAATTTGTTCATCTCAACTCATGAAATGGATAGAACAAATGAATTCTTTCTCAATTAATGAATATTCAATTTTAGCAATCTTGATGAAGGTATAACAATTAAGTTGCAGCAAAATATGATATAAATGACAGCAGCCTTCATTAACCATTTTCTCAAAAACTACAAACCAGATTTTGTTGAAATTGTACAAGTAGATTTCAACTATATTAATGCTTCTATGATCCAAAAATTAGATCGTTTTGATGCACAGATCATGAGATATAAACAAAATGGTTGTAGGTGAAGTGCATGATTTTCAAAATTTTATGAACCAATTTAACTTAAAATTATCTGGGTTTGTGTATTTTAATGATACATATGTGTTATCCAGAAATCACAAGAAGTGGGTTCATAGTTTTAAAAATATTATGGAAATCAATTTCTACACTGAAATTGTATGTCTTAGATGAGAAAGAAAGAAAAAAAACATCCATCATGCGTAGCAATTCCTCCCCCTCTCTGAAAAATTAGCATGGCCTCATGCGATGCTAGAAAACAAATTGAGGTGGTTGCTACCATATGTTGAATTCTATGCTTGGTGTAAAACAATCATGGAATAAGGGAGGTGTTGAGAATGAATAAGAATAGTAATGGATGATAAAGAATAGGAATGACATGGTCATAAGAAAGAAATGAATGAAAGCGACACTCCCCCAAACCGAAAGATGATATGCCGCTGAAAAAAATAGGAAGTGGTAAAGATGTGGACTGAAGGATGATAAATAATGCTCAATGGATTTTCATTAAATTCTCTTAAATTCGTAATAAATCAGAAAATTATGCTATTTTACCTCAAGTTTTACCTCCAAAAAGAAAAATGTGGAATGACATATATGTACTGGAAGTTGCTGAAGCTGATGTAGGCAAAGTTGGTGCTGAAAGTGATGCAAAAGGTGGAATCCAGGTAAGCACATAATGTCTGAAGAATTGTTCGTGTTCGCGAGTTGCTCGAGTCTCTTCTGTTAGTTGCAACAGTGTGGTCATGCTGTGAATAGAATTTCCCTTGCATACTTGTTGTTCTCCTGTAAACAAATCACAAGTGTGCATACAATGTTCTTGAATCCATAGTGTTAGATAAGATGCATGCAAAAATTTCAATCAGAAAAACTTTTGTATACATATGATACTGATATTTTATCAAATCAACAAGTCATGGCCGAGTGTAGTAATCATATCGCATGCAATCCCATAATGCATACATTCCCCCCTTCAATTGGAAAAGGGATTCCATGACCATAAAGCATATGAAAGGGGTTGTGCTGATGGCAAGGCAAGAGAATGAACAATACAATAGTAAATGAAGCAGAGTACACATATCAATGATAGAACGGCAAGAGTTATGGTTATAATGAAAGCAGAGTGTATAAAGATAGTTATGAATAAAAGATAGGACGTTTTGGATTGATGATAAGTTATGGAAGGAGAAAAAGGACAGCAATATGCCAAAAAGATGCTTTACTGACAGTATTCTAGCTGAAAAATGATGTGATTGATCAAAAAATAATTTCTCATGTGTAAAGGTTCAAAATACGGAAAAAACAATTAAGGAAATAACTTCTCTGATAAAAAGAAAGAGAAAAGGGTATCATAGTAATAATTGACGATAAGATATAACTTCAATACCATAAGCAGAGCCTCTGCTGCCAGCAGGAATCCATAGCCTCAACAGGGTTTCTTTTTAACCCATATGAGCCAGGATCCTCAATTTATAAATGGAGAGTTCCAGTGTTGTTCTACATAAGAGATCAGTGTGCTGGCGTGGTAACTAGATAACCACACTGCCATTCATTGGGATGTAGCAAAAGTGATCAGGTCAGCTCGTGATGAGACCTCCTGTTCCAAAATAATTTGGCTATCCAATGGATCATAAACCTGGTGTGGTGGCCATAATGGGAATGTCACTTTGTTACAGCCTTATGAACATGGTAGGTTGGCTCGTAATGAGACCCCCTATCCTCCATCTGTGAATAAAATTTTGTTGTTATTACACATTTTTATGATAAAAAGAGGGAGGCTCAGTACTCCTTAAGAGTAGGGATGGTGGAAGAAGTTGAACATGTCAATAGAAAAAAATATACCCATAATCTCATTTATTACAGACATAGAAGATTATAACTAGGAAGGGTGGAACCAGCATGGTATTAAGATAATCAATCAATATCATGTTCAACAGAAAACAATGTAGTAAAGTAGTATATAAATAATTGTGTCCTTTTTGAAAAGAATATATCATCAAGGAGCTGTCATGTTAAAGATCATAACATGAATGAAAATAACTCACTTCAAAAGAATCCATAATTCTTGTCCTCATAAAAGTAGTGTACTTCATGCCATGAAAGAGAATCAGGAAAATGTGGTTGAGAAGAACTAGGAATAATTCCACAAGAGGGAGGAAGGGTTGCTCTCGAAAATAATCCCAAAGTGTTGCTTCTTTGAAGGAACAACAAAAAAACTCAAAAAAAGTGTTGTTTGTTGTAGGGAACAACAAAGGAAATGCACACCAAAAAGCAAAATACACACAAAAAAGTGTGAAAATGAAAATGTCGTTCTTTTGGAAAAAGGAATAGCAAAAACACTCAAAAAAAGTGTTGTTCCTTGTAGGGAACAGGAAAGGAAATGCACACCAAAAAGAAAAAATACACACAAAAAGTGTGAAAATGCAAATGTCGATCCTTTGGAAAAAGGAACAGCAAAAACTAAAAGTGTCGTTCTTTTAGAAAAGGAACGACAAAAACGCAAGTGTCGTTCCTTTGGAAAAGGAACAACAAAAACGCAAGTGTTGTTCCTTTGGAAAAGGAACAACAATAATGAAAAGTGTCATTCCTTTGGAAAAGGAACATCAAAAACGAAAAGTGTCGTTACTTTGGAAAATGAATAACAAAAAACGCAAGTGTCGTTCCTTTGGAAAAGGAACAGCAAAAATGAAAAGTGTCATTCCTTTGAAAAAGGAACAGCAAAAACGCAAGTGTCATTCCTTTGGAAAAGGAACAATAAAAATGAAAAGTGTCGTTCCTTTGGAAAAGGAACAACAAAAACGAAAAGTGTCGTTCCTTTGAAAAATGAACAGCAAAAAACGCAAAGTGCCATTCCTTTGGAAAAGGAACAGCAAAAATGAAAAGTGTCATTCCTTTGGAAAAGGAATAACAAAAATGCAAGTGTCATTCCTTTGGAAAAGGAACAACAAAAATGAAAAGTGCAGAAGTATTGTTCCATTAGAAAAGGAACCGCAAAACGTGAAAGTGCAGAAGTGTTGTTACATTCGAAAAGGAACAGCAAAACATGAAAGTGCAGAAGCGTTGTTCGATTTCGAAAAGGAACAGCAAAATGTGTTGCTTCATTTTGAAAAGGAACAACAAAATGTGAAAGTGCAGAAGTGTTGTTCCATTTCGGAAAGGAACAACAAAACGTGTTGTTCTATTTCGAAAACGAACAGCAAAACGTGAAAAAGGAACAACAAAATGGACAATCATAAATGCAAACATGCAAAAAAACAAATTAGCTGTTCAAGGAATTGATGCTAAAGATATGTTACAATTTGAATGAAGCAACACCTGAAACAGAAAATATAAGAGAAATCAGAAAAGAAACATTTTATTTAAAAAAACAGTATGTAAATAAATAAATTAAGTTACAACAGCTATGCTATTATGGAAAAAAATGATCTCTTTGAAAAATATTTTGGTAGCAGTGATAAGACATGAATCTTCAAATGGAGATCAATTCTTTATTTATTCTGTTATGAATCCATTGGGTAATGAGTTTGATGAAATTCCCTTGTTTCATTAAAATTTCTTTCAAGAATCAATTGTCCATAAATTGACCTTCTTTTTCTCGTAGGACCTGCAAAAAAACAAGTATCTACCTGCAATAAAACATTAAATCATGGAGAAAGAGAGGTGCACGGGCTCTCTTAATCCAAGAATTATGCAAAAAATTAACAAGTAGTTACTCTGTATAACAAAGTAAAATTTATTTGTCACTTGCGGGAGAGCAGTGGTCGACCATACTAACCAGCAGTGTTTTAATCACAACTTCTTTGTTTTTCGTGCAAATTGAGTGATTTAAAAGCCAGATGAGAGCTAATTCAAAGGTATATCTCCAATAGAAACAGGTTTTAAAAATTCAATGATATTATATGTCAATTTTACTTATAACAACTTGCATAATAGAGTCATTTTCGATTACCCCACTTAGAACAATAGTGAATGTTTTAAGCATAGATTCTCCGTTTGATGTCAGATTTGAATGATTCAAATTTAAAATTAAATTATATTCATTTATTTATCTCCAATAGAAATAGGTTTTGAAGAAAAGAAGAATTGATAGGTGAAATACTGTAAGGAACAGGCGGAAAAACAGAGTTTTAAGAGTGCTGATTTACGATAAACAGTCAGTATTTTGATCATAACTTCCACATACGATATAAAAAATGAGTGATTCCAATTGCATTGTAAACTAGATTCATAGGGGAATCTACCATAGAAACAAGTTTTAAAAATTCATTCATTTAGTCTTCCAAAAACTGACTGTCCCAACTCTGTTCCTGAGTTTCCCGCTAGACACCCTGTCAATGTTTTGGTTCTAACATTTTCGTTTCAAATTCAAATTGAGTGATTCAAATTGGGTTGGAAATTGGACATCAAGGGATACTTACGATAGAAACAGGTTTTAAAAATATTCCCTTTTGGTCCCTAAAAACATGACTGTCCCGACTGTGTTTGTAGAAATTCCATCAAGCCCATAAGCCAAAGAAATATGATATTGAAGCATTTTTTCAAATTGATGATAAAAGAGAATATGAGTGTTTGTAGAACTATTATTTACATTATAATTCATCTACATACACAAATAAATTAAAAAAATTATCACCAATGTTGATTTGCATAGCATGTTGCAACAAAAGAAACAGCTAGTTTTACAAAAATAAAAATAAAAAAATGTGTTTGTTTTATTTCTTTATTTATTTCATTTTCTCCACTATCCTACTCTTCTTTGAGAATCGAATATTTTTATGTATAAGAGTATTTCCATTGGAACCATTTTAGAAATAAGGCCTCATGTATGCACATACCCAAATTTGAAAAATGCATGTTAATGAATATTAGGGTATGAGAAGCCAACTTCCCTTGAAAAAATGTTGTCAAAAATTGTTGAAGCATAGAGTGATGTTGTGAACAAATGATGGAGTGAAACCAATCTTCAATATGTCCTTTACTTTCTTGATTTCCCATAGCCATCAGATCATGAAGTTCTTGAGATTTTAAAATAGCTTGTTGATACATACTATAAGAAACCTCATTTTCTTCTATAGCTTCTACAATTTTTGAATTTGAAACATTCTAAATTTCATTGTAAGTTTTCTCTAATGACACATGTGAGATAGAATGGGTGGGAAGGGTGCATAAATTAGGCAGTTCAACATTGTAAGCATGTTGTACTAGTTTATTATGGTGAGGGTGTGGAATTAGTTGAGCAGGAAAATGTGTAAGGAATGGAGCATTTTGATGATGTGGTTGATTGGGTTGTGTGAATGGTTTTGATGGGCAAGCAAGGTGTTTTGGAAGAGCTGGTGAAGAATATGGAGAATGTGTTTGTGCTACAAGATGAGGGAGAGTAGTCATGTAATCATAAGGTGAACCATGCCAAGCTTGTAGATAAGATTGGTGGTGGTTATATTGAAATTGACATGGTTACCCTAACACATTACTATTCCATAATGGATTATGCATGTACGAGAATGGAGAAAAAGTGTTTTGAACCATACCTGTAGGCCTTATTGTAGATTTCCCATCTCTTTGATATGCCACTTCCATCCTAGATAAGGAAGAGTGAGTATCTATGGGATGCTCCTTTCGGTCATGAGGGTAAGACACTTCATCAAATTCTTCATTTTTATGAACCTGCAAAACATCCAATTTTTCATTTAGAGAGATATAAAATTTTCAAATAAAGCATTGATTTCAGCTCTTATGTCTCCTATTCTTGTAGCAGATTTAGAAAAGAAGGAACAAACATCTCTAGAATTCTTACCAGCCTTGGAGATTCCTCTTGAATACCTTATGCACAACTCACAAACATCATCATATGACAACTAAAAAACATCACCTTTTCCTATCAGATTTAAGAGTTCTAAAAATTCATCTTTGATTCCTTTAAGAATGAGTGTTTTTAAGATCTCTTTTTGGAAATACTTATGCTTATATTTTGATTTTTGAAGGTTGTATTGAAATAGATCTACATAGTCCTCCAAACTTTATTCTTCCCCTTGTATCATACCGAAAATATCTTCATTGGATTTGCAATGGTCTTGGTACTTCTTCAAGAATATGTTCTTCATGTCCTCCCATGATTAGATGCAATTCCCACCTAGGTTCATGAACCATCAAAGAGCTGCTCCTTTTAGAGTAAGAGGAAACACTTTCAATCTTTGATCATTAGTACAATAATCATATTCCCTAAAAGTATTTTGAACTCAAATACGAATGTATCTGGATCTTCATTTTCTAAACCATGAAAATTTGGTAAAGATGGGGGAATTATGTGCATTTGTGTCACTCCTCCTAGATCTTTGATAGGAAATTCAAAAGTAGAAACGTGAGCCATTTCTTACCATAATATAAGATGTTCTTCATATGTTTATTTGAGGCTCCTTCTTCAAATGTTTCTATCAATTAGTTAGTAAAATGGGTGGTGCTTACATCACCACTTGAGGGAAATCATGAGATTTGTTTTTCAAAATTTCTATTTTTTTTTCTAGTCATTTACAGAAAAATTCAAACATCTATTTCTACCCTAGTTTCTTTAACAATTCTGTTGAAAAGCAGGTGGGGGAGCAAGGCTTTTACATGCTCCTGTATGCAGGTTCTTACCTTCCGTTTTTAATACCCATTTCTTTCCAAACAAGCATTCATCAGATGCACACTACTATTTAGAAATGGCTACACTCTCCCCGGCAATGGCACAAAAATGTCGAGTGATAAAAAGGTGTCTTTTTAACTCCTAATTACCTTCACATTAATTGTCAACCCAGGGACGACTTTTTATTCCAAGAGTGTACTCAGTCTGAGGTGGCTATTTACTCAAGAGTAATGTTATGAAAGATGTACTACAGTGCTCAAGAAAATACAAGAGTAAGCGGATGCTTGAAATAAAGTCTACTTACAGCAAAAGACCTTGAAGCCTAAATCATTCATTTGAAAAAATAAGCAATGTATCAGTCAAGGGTCCAGTAACAATAATTCATCCCTTTGGAAACTAATGTAACCAAAAGTAATCACAGAACAGATCATCAATTTGGGGACTAGACAACAAATGCCAATGCCTACTACAGTTTCAGATCGTTCTTCACACCAAAGCAAAGATAATGCGAATAACAGGAAATGGAACAGTAGCTAGGAAATGTAACAACAACTGAATTCAATAAGCAACAACACCTTAGTCTACAAGAATAAATGCAACAATCGTGTTCTATAGAAATCAAATGGAAATCCTCTATCTTTAAGGATGAATTAAACAACACACAGAAAGAGAACATTAACTAATGATGAATATGAAACAACGCTAGAAAGTCAAACGTAAATATACAGTAACTTAACACACGGCACACCTCAATAGCAATCTGACCTTGGTACCACAAATATCAATCTCAGTTATAAACAAGAACGATTGTATTTTGTAATGGAACAACGACGTCAATAGATTCAACAATTGCAAGGAAATATAATCTCTAAGATGAATTCAATAATACCAATAGATAAGTGTTACAACACAGACATTATGTAATTGAATAGCAATGGTATCCTGTAAAAACCATTTATATCAGCACTTAAAGAAACAATAATGCGTTGCAAAATCAATATGATATCTCTGTCTCAAAAAACGATATTACTTAACAGATCAAACGTAACAGAGCTGTGATGTAAAATAATAAAGCATATCAGATTACTGAATCACGCTGATGAGAAAACCATGCATAAACCAAAGATATAATATAAAACAACAGCAGCGTACTCCACAAGAGGTTGGGCCCTTAGCCGCTAGTGGATGCTGCTGGGTTACTTCAGATGAATAGAATGAACAGCAACTCCCAAATCATGTATTAATCATCAAATTATGAAATCATTACAACAAAAAAAGCTTGAGGATTACAACATGAAACAATCCCTTCTTCTTCCTATCCTATCATGAATCCTTGCTTCTGAATCTCTAATTCGAATCATCAATTCTCCACCATTTTTCCATCCCCCTCTCTCATCTTTATTTTCATCTAAATAGAGAGATCAAAGAGAAGTTACAATAAAGATAAGTACAACATGATTTATATTACAAAATTGGTTTGCTTCTAACCAATTGATCAACAAGAAAATATATTCCCATTCAACTTTTAACAAGAGCAAGGCGAATTTGGTCTTTGCAGCTGATATTTGGAGGATGGCCGCAACAACAAATCTGAGAAAATCGTGCTCAAAGAACCCTGCGTTGCTCTCAGTACAAGCTGAATTTGGGAAAACCATTTCTTACCAAAGTTAATTGGGTCCGTTCTAGACAAAACCCATGTTCCAGATTTTCCAAATTTGTCTTCATTTGCTCAGAATCTCAACTGCAATATTGTCACTCCTTATTCCAGCGAATTTCTGAGTTGGCACTTTTAAAGATCAAATCTTCAATCTAGAAATTACCTTGGAGGCTAAAAATGGTGAATAATGTTACAACCAATTTATTAAAACTATCATTGATAAAATCGTGCATAATCATCAATTTATTAGAAACAAAGGAAGATAAATAATATTCATCCATAAGAGCATAAATCAATTATATATGGATTTAAATGATAAATTATAACAAATGATATAATAGAGAAAAGTAAAAATGGATGAAATAAGTGTTACAAAGTGGTCGTATTCATGGCCCAACAACAAATAGGTTTGTCATTTTGGTCTGGTCTTCAACCAATGTGTCTTTCTCCTTTGAGATGATGAGGAGGTCATTTTCCTGTATAACAATACCATACATACATTCAAACTTCATAATGGAATTCAACGTATATATTCCCATCATAATTTTTAAATAATGGCTTCAACATATAATAAATAATATGTGATCCCTTTAATGTATATCTCTTGAACTAATTATAAAAGGAATTCGACATTCAAAATCTTCAACATATGATAAAAGTTAATTAAATGCTCAGACATTTATGACATTCACACCAATGCACATGGTCATATAAAAAGTAATTCAACAATCATACATCTATGGCTCTCACACAAACGCACATGGTAATTGAAAAAATAACTTGCATCATACCAATTTAATTCCTTAACAAATCAACTTGAACAATATTCACTCAATGTACCATCATTAAAAAAACTTGTGACATAATGGAACAATGCCAGTGCACCATTCAACGACTTCCAAGATTGATGCAGGTTTCTACGTCTTCAACAACTTCAACCTTTGAATAGCTATGTTCAGCACATGCTAGGGTTACCTCAACAACTATTCATAGGTCCACTTCACAAGTTAATTTCATTACATTTTCATTTCACGTCGAGTTCACTAGGGGTTTTGCATAGAATTCAAATAGTCAGTTGTCACCAATAGAAAAATATCCATCATAGAGAAAAATTTAGTGAATAAATTACGCACGGAGACAGTTTCATTACTCAAGCGAGATTTTACCTTTCTCTCAACACAACATTCAATCAAATGGGATGTTCCATGATCTTTTTTAAGAATGCTAAACTAATGTTTGGGTTGATGTAGTTCTATGTGTTGTGTATATAAAGAATAAGTGTCCATCTAATGCTATCAAATGTAAGATTCCCTATGAAATTCGGTATGGAAGCATTCATTTAGTGAGGCATTTCAAGTTTTTTGGTTCCCCCTGTTGTGCCTTGATACCTAAGGAATAGAGAAACAAAATTGGTACAAGGAGTTATGAATGTATCTTCTTGAGGTACTCAAATAACTCCAAAGCATATCATCTCTATGATGAAGTGAATAAAATTTTTATAATACCTAGAGATGTGATCTTTCTTGAATATTCCAAGGTTTACATTGCTATTGAATGATAACTTAATCACTTGGATAGATTCATACATGAAAACTCTTTTCAAGAGTTTGATATTAGATTCCACATCTTGAAGGGGGGATTCCTATACTGGATCATTCCGTGGAATCTTCTTTTGAAGAACTCTCTCCCCTGCATGAAGCTCCAGCCATTGTTGAAACTTTGAGTGATGTGATTGATAGAATTGGGAGGCTAAATCTTGATTCAAACCCATCTCATTCAATTGAGAAGCCTCTCAAAAATCTCCTCCAAAATGGCTGACAATGACACTTGAAAGTGTTTGTCCTGATGAGGTTGGAAAGATAGGAACAAGGAGCTCAACCAAAAAGAATGGAGGTGATATGGATGATTTTGATTGAATTGTTGATATGGATGTTTCTGATGATTTCGAACCAACTTCCTTCAAACAATATGCTTCTCATGATGAATGGAAAGGAGTGATGCAAAAATAATATGATGCTTGATAAAGAATGGCACTTGGAAGCTGGTTGATCCTCCATTGGGAACCAAACCAATTGGCTACAAGTGGGTCTTCAAGAAAAAGTATAAATCATATGGCTCACTTGACAAGCACAAATTCATCCTTGTGGAAAACTGATTTGCATAGAAGGAAGGGGTCGACTATGAGGGGACTTTTTCCCCCACAACAAAATGGGCTAACATTCGGACACTCTTTTCCTTTGTAGGTCTAAACAATTGGAAATTCCATCAAATGGATGTAAAAAATGATTTCTTAATGGAGATATGAAAGAGAATGTTTTTATTTCCCAACCAGAAGGATTTTATATGAAGGGTCAGGAACATAAAGTATGAAATCTTGTAAAATCCTTGTATGTCCTCAAGCAAGCACCATGAGCCCAGTACAAGAAATTAACTGAGCATCTTCTAAAACTAAATTTCAAACAGTATGATCTTGATGATGCAACTTTGTTTGTTAAGAAAGTTAGAAAATCAGTTGTATATCTTATGATATATGTATATGGTCTTTTGATGAAAGGGAACAATGAGAGCTACATTGAATCCATAAAGAAGTAACTGAGGAAAGATTTTGAAATGATATATTTGGGCTATGTTAATTACTATGTTGGTATTGGAGTAACTGAACATCCGATGTTTATATTCCTCTCTAATAAGAAGTACATTGGAGATCTGTTGAACAATTTTGGAATAGTTGAGTGAAATCCTTTGATTGCTCCAATGGAACATAACTTAAATCTCACATCCACTGAAGGAAAAGAATTTGAGGATGCAACAAAGTACAGAAATCTTGTAGGAACTCTCAACTACTTGACTACTGACCATACATTTCATTTGTTGTTGGAATCCTCTCTAGGTTTATGCAAAATGCTTACGAGGGTTGTTGGTATACTACAAAAATAGTTCTCAAGTACTTGAAGGGAACTCAAGACTTTGGACTCAAGTATACATAGGTGGGTAACTTCATCTTGATTAGATACTTTGATTTAGACTTTGATGGATATAAAGAAACTAGGGTATCTACTTCAGGTTATGTTATGAGTCTTGGATCTATAGTTTTCTCCTAGAGGTCACGCAAACAATCAGTCCTAGCAAATTCCACAACTGAGGTAGAATATGTGGTAGTAGATGAAGCAACAAGGGAGGTTGTGTGGCTCAGGAAAATTATAGAATATTTGTAGTAGAAACAAGAGAATTCAATTCCTCTTTTGATTGACAACACTTCTACAATAAAATTGGCCAAGAACCCAAAGTTACATGATCAAACCAAGCACATCAATACAAAATTCCATCTAATACGACAGCATGTTAAGACCAAAATAATCCACCTACGAAATTGTTCCACAAATGAGTAGATTGCATATATCTTCACCAAACTACTTGGAAGGGAAAATTTTGAAAGATTCAGAATGATGCTTAGACTCCCCAACATCCCTTCAAATTAAGGGGGAAAATTTTGATAACTAATGTTTGGAATTAGGTAAATCCATGTAAATATTGTAAATAGAAAAGTAAAGGAAAATGGAAGACGAAGAGACATTGGGAGATGAAACCCAATAGCCTCCCTCTCCATGTATATATCCATGTTCTCTCTTAATGAAAATCAACATTACATTCGTGGAGCTACTCCTTGACTGACAATATCAATAAATAGGTCTTGTTGAAAATGGCAACACGAAAATCCCGATTTAATTTTCCCTTGGATTAAATTAGGAGAAAATTGAAATTCCACATAACAAGGTAACTTGAATGAGTTAACTGAGTCTTTTATCACTCAGCTAGCTTAATTAATTCAAGTTGAGGGCCTGACTTGAGTCATGTAGAGTGGTTCATAAATTTTAGGAGCCTAGGTTGAGTTTAATTTGAGTTGTAATAGTTTAATTCAGTTATTAACTGAGTTAATGTCAGTTAAACTAGTTTCAACTCTTGTAGGAACTAGTAGGACATCTAGTAGTAGGGTGAAACTTAATGTAATCAACCAGTTAATTGATAAATCAGCCATAATTAATTTTTGCATGCATCAAATTCGATTTACCGAGTTGAGATTGGAATTCAAGGGAAGTGTACTATTAGTTGTATAATTATCCAAGTTGTACAGGTGGTGAATGTTGTTAGAGAAAGGACTATAGGGACTATGTAGTTTTGGATGAGGATTTTCCTATTTAATAGAGGGATAATTCCTTGAGAAACAACACAAGTAAATAGGAGCTTGGCAGGAAGAAGAATTGGCTAAGTATTGGCCAGAGTCAGCTTAGGCATTAGTGAGATAGATTTTACTTGTGTAGAGATTGTTTAGCTGAAAAAGCATTGTATTTCTTCTATATTTTATGATCTAATACAATATATAGATAGGAAGGGATTTTGACAAGAAATATTTCCCCTTAGATAAATCTTTGAGCATATGTGTCTGAATCTTGTCTCACGTTTTGTGATTTCTCAATCGATTAATTATTTCCACTATGAGTAGAGTAGATTCAAGTATTTTGTTTTAAGATATTACATAAATCTGCAAGGAATTTCTACATGGTATCAGAATTGAGATCACTATAGAGAAATTTTCACAATAGAGAAGAGATTTCAAACTTGTTATTGCAGGAGGACTGAAATGATAGGATCATTTCCTTAGAGCTAGTAGGATGGCTTTCTATGGACTAAGACGTGAGTATTCTCTTGAGGGAAGATTGAATTATGGTTCTTGGAAGCATCACATAGAGGTAGTGCTGGAAGATAATGGCTTGGAGGAATTCATTGATAATGATATCCAGAAACTGGTAGAGATTGATGCTCATAATCTAGTAGATTGGAAGAAGTGTGTAGCTAGAGTCAGGAGGATCATCCTATAGGCTATGAGAGACCACATAGTCTTGAAACTACATGGAAAAGAGACTCCCTTTTACATACATAAGAATCTCAATGAGTTATTCTCCAATAGAAATGAAGCCAAGAAACTTGAAATGATGAAGAAATTGAGGATTGAAGTGTTATAGGGATTAATGCATGGGTGGTTGTGGCTAGAATACCCTCAAGGATGTTCTTGGGATCCTTGGCAGATAGATTACATTAACTACATCTAGCACAAAGAAGCATATACATATCCATATTAGTGAATGATATTCAAAGCAGGAGGGAAGATATTGCCTCATATCTTCATGCAGTTTTGTTGGAGAACCCGATGTAGTGGAGTGGAATACCTCTATGCTAGCCCCTAGATCAACACCTGCATATAAACAAGACACGTAGTAATAATACATCATATAAACTTTGATAATAAAGACATCAATATATAAATATGTTAAATAACATGCATCTAAGCTACTCATAAACTATGGCATTGCATCTATACATAACTGAACACAACTTAAACGCCATAGAGTAGACAATCAACTGTAGGTCTATATTATTTATAGGAAATGATGATTACAACTGTATGGTGAATCAAGCTTCCTTAATCCTCTCTCTCTCTCTCTCTCTCTCTCTCTCTCTCTCTCTCTCTTGGTAAATCACTATGTCTCATACAAAGTTTTGATAATAAGTTGGCAACCCTTCAACCTTTCGACCTCTTTCACAATTCCCCAAGCCTCCAATATATAGAATGAGAGGTTAATCCTTGCCAATCCTCTCAAGGTTTCCATTTGGAGAAATATAGGAGGTTTCCTTGTTTTATTTCTCTTTCTGTTTTTATTAGACTTGTTAGAAATATCAATATCATCAAGCAGGTCGAAGATGGATGTTTCCTGATTTTTCAGGCTGACATATGAGTAAAAATTGGGATATTATTCATTCAACATGCCCCTTTGACTTTCAGAACCTCACAAAAGTATACTAACCCTACCCCTAAGCAACATAGAGAGTTACCCTAGGGACTAATGCATCTGGCTCATGCATGGGGAGTGTTATAACTCATCCTTCTAGTTACTAGGGAGTGTTACCCTAGAAAATAGGATTTTGACCTTGGTCAAATATTCTGTCAAACTGTCTTCCTCCTCTGAGTTGACGAGGAGGTCATTTTCCTGTATAATAGATGCCCACTAAAGTGTGAGATCAGAGATGAAGACTATGTCTGAAATACTTTAAAATTATTGTGTTGGAAAAACAAGAGAGAGGATCAGAGCTTCGAGACTACGAGAAACATGATATGACCACATACGTTAAAATCTAAAATCATGTCCTGATTCAGGAATTTCCACACTCAATAGCTATGTCAGAGTAATTTCTCAACAAAGAGGTATGACAATCATGTCCACCGATAAGAACAATGTGTAACTGTATCATAATAGGATCATCCTGACGAGTTGTCTCGAAAAGAAAATATATAGCTTGGGAGAGGAAACAAGGCTGAGTGATGTAAGCCTCTACTAAAGGTCTTAATCATCGCTTCATCTCAAAAAAATATTTTGACGCATGTGAAAAAAGGTGTTGAGGTCGAACATGTGCGAAATTTCCTAATTACCATTCCATAATGAAAATTGTTAATAGATGCGAGGATGGCCACCGATAATGATGATGGTCTCCAAGATGCGCAGTATAATCTAGTGAGTGTAAATATTGATGTTGTCGTCAAAAACTTGTATAATTATTCAACCGGGATAAAATAATGAAATCCCCCAGTAAAAAACAAAGTAACCTGCCACTAATGACTACAAGTTCCAAAGAATTGATATGTTTCTAGATCTACTTCCTAGATAGAGTGTTGAATTTGATAGGAAGAGACCTATCGAAAGGTAGGCAATAATGTGTCCTACATTAGTCTATAGGTTTTAACCTTTACATAAATTACTTGCATACAAATTATAAAACACAAAAAATAAACAATGCGAGAGCATAACACATAAAACACATATACACAGAGATTTTCCCCTAGATCCCAAGACCAGGACTACCAACTTGATTTTTCATTATGTTCCTTTCAATGTTATAATACATATGTATACATGCCAAAGCATCCAATACCATGGACCGAAAACCATCACGTCGAAAAACATGTGCGAAAATCATGCACAAAACCATAGGTGGGTCTGCCCAACCTAACATAGGGTCCAAAACCAAAATTTCCGGGGTGCTGCCCTAGACCCCATAAAGTGGAGGTTATGGGTATACCTCAAACCCTGTGACCGCCCCCCCACCCCACAACAAAATCAGTGCAACGAAGGGGAATCCCCCCCCCCAAACCCCCACCCCCCCCCCCAAGTTAACTACGTGGGCTAGTTGTGGAAAGAATATAACACAATTGACACGAAACAAGACAAGAATGATTGTTTTTGAAGATAAATTTTGAGCAATGGGTCAAATTGATAGAGGGCGTGATGGAAGTATATGAGTGACGATTGATACATGAAGCAAATGATAAAGGAATCCCTTGAAAAATAGAAGGCATGACACAAAGTTTGAACCATGCAGCTTTAGACTCATGAACACCAAAGAGTGTTAGGATACAAGGATGCAGGAACATTGGAGTATATAGGATAAACTCATATCATGGTAAGGTTCATCTTAGAGGCTGACAAAAAGGAGGTTTTGCTGAGGGAGTGCCATGTTCAAGGGAACAACTGCTACCAAAAAATCTTTCCAAATATAGACATAGAGAAATTGTGTTGTACAGTTTTTGCTCATCTGATTAAATTTAACATGTTGAGATAGGTAAACTCGGTGGTCTTTTCATATTTACAGAGTCTGAAAAGATTGTAAAGAGAAAGTCCAGGTGGGTCGCTTTGTCATAGTTGATAATCAGGTGTGACAAAGATTTAATAGTATACCCAACACAATTCCTTTTCCGTAAGTTAGTCTATTGACTATGAATAAAGTGATAAACCTATGCTTAATAGGCGCTTGCCTCATTTTATTACGAGTATGAGGGGATGGAGTAAACTCGATATTATTCATGAAATTTTAATGAGTTGTGTGAGGACAAACTCAATAGATCTTTATCAAATTTCAATGAGTCAAATGTAGAAAAATTGATATATATTTTTCAGTTTAATGAGCGAGGAAAAAGAGACAAAATAACTGTTCATGCCTTCTTCGTAGATTTAACAAGCCCAAAGAATGGAACAACTCAGGGATGTTTTAATTTAAGAGAGAGAAAAGGTCCCAAAAAATAAATTTCTCCTACTAGAGTCGTAGGAGTTTTATGAGCTTGACGATGATAACTCAGGGATTTTTCAGTTCAAGAGTGATAAAATATCCCATAAAATAAAGTGCTCATATTCAGTCAAAAATGGTCGTTTCTGCAATTCAACACTAAAAAATCTTGATCAGAGCATAAGTAATATTGATAACATATCAAAATGGCATATGATAAATGAAATAGGAATGAAAAAAATTGATTTCAATGACTAATTAAGGTGAGTCATACCTCCAGAGTGACTATAAGAAGGTTTGGAAGACTTCATTTTCACCATTTGAGTTTTGTGAGTGTTTTGGAGTGAAAAAAGGAGAAAATATTGCTCGAGCGATTGCGAGCAGTCCAAGCAACCATTCGATGTGCTGTCTATTCCAAGTAGATGGTCTAACCCTCATATTGCATTTTATTACCTCTTTCAACTGCATTTGGGGTGAAATTTTTTATTTTGGGTAGCCCTAGATAGTTTATTGTACCTAACGCTACCTCCTAGGGCTGTAGGAGCATTAAACACCCTTCACGACTTGCAGGGTTGCGTTAACACATCTTGTGGGCGGTAGTGTTAGACTTCTTGGGCACATTTTAAAACCCTAATGAATGATTTCTTATGTATTTTACCATCAATTTCACTAATTTTTGGGTGATTTGATGCTGTTTTTGAGCCATCATCAGGAGTCTTTGGAGGGAAAGGGTTCACTACAGTGAAGAAATACAAATTATTAATGATCTAATGCACTTACTTGCCTTGTGTAGAGCTGCTTTGATGAAGTATGCTAGAATTGTCTTGATGAAGGGCTAGGAAGAATTTCTTAGCTGGATTATCCAATGATGGGATGAACAACAAGTTGTGTTCCCAATCAGGATCATGAGCTTGTGATAGAAAGAGAAAAAATTTAATTTCTTACAAGTTTATCATGCCTTGGTGCATGATTAAACTTGAGAGGTGGCAAAGTAGACCCAATAACCACCCTTAAGTTCGTCCAAACTCACTACAGGCCAAGTAATGGATTAGTTAGTAACAGGGTCCCCATTGATAACACCGAGACTAGGCCTATGAGGGACATTCTTTGGATGATCGTGCGCTTGGCAAGGTCCAAAAGCCCACATGTGGCTAACAAAGCTTAGTGGTTACTAGCCATTGACTATTTGTAGCCCCATATATTCAACTTGTGTGAGGGAGTTCTTCGTCACATGAAGGCCAAATTGATAGTTTGTAAGAATCATACCCAAAGAGAATTTGGGTATGGTACTCTTATTGTATCCTTCTATCCTGAGAGAGTGCCCGTGTTGAGGCCATGGATGTGTTTGGGTTAGGTTGATCCCATGGAGCCAAGGTAGGGGTGATGGCCTTCCCTAGTTCCTTAGACTGGAGGGGGACCAATTTGATACTTCTTTGAAGATGATTCCTTCAAGTGGCTTAGTGGTTGATTCTCATGATTGATTATTATGCCTATTTAGGCATGAATTTCATGGGAGATCCAGAGCTGATGTTGCTACTTGGAAATTAGTGGGATCCATAAGGTAAGAAGGTTTTATTAGAGTACAAAATGTATTTTAAAATTTTGAAAGTTATGTAATGTTTTTTATTTTATGGGCGAACAAGTATTGACATGAAGTGTTTGCTTGACATAGATGTGGCACCAATATGTCCTGTGGGCATGCCCTGCCAAGCAAGGCAGGGGAACCAACTACCTAGGGCTAGAGCAAGTGCAGTAGCCACCAAAGAGGGAGATGACATGCAGAGTCTCCACAAGGTTCTTAGGAACCTCAAAGGTCTGAGGATGGGTGCACCGCCTCTTCCCATGAGGGAGATACTTTCTCATATGCCATGACACACAATGGGTGTGCTTGAGCAATTTCAAGTTCCTCTTAGGAGATTAGCTAGAGTTGTTGTAAGTTTCCATGAGTAGTAATCTTTTAGCAATAGCATGGTATAGCCATTACGTGTCATAGCGAGGCTTAGTAAATCCATTTTGTACTTAAAACACCCAAGTTTTAGGATTTTTTTTTTGTAAAAGACTGGATTCGATATATATATATATTTTGGCACTTTATGATGTAAATGTGTTTTAATGTTTTTGTAAATCTTTAACTATATAAAATTTTACTTTCATTCATGCATCTATAATAAATGAGATAAATTCCAATCTAATACATAATTTTCTAACGAGTCAGCGAATGTATTAAATTCTCGAGAAATGTGTTCATATATAATAAACTCAAATTGACATTCCAAGAGTTGTACCCTTAAATAATGACGTAACAAGATTGGATTGTTAATGTCTTAATGATTTATCAATTTCATAATGACTAACTGAGAGTCTAACCTGATCTCCAGATTGGAGATTTCCTAAGATGATGCTTCAGTGACAAGTGTAACTACAAACATATACTCAATAATATTGTTGGTGTCAATGCTAAGAAAACCTCCCTCGAAACAAAGTAGTTTTGACTCAGGTGTGTAAATGACCCAAGCAGCTGATGCAATGTGTCGTGTGTGACGACTGGTACTATCTTCGTATCCTACATATGGTAAGGGTGATGAAGACATATGCAAAACAAGGGACATGCATGAGACAAATACTCAGAAAATTCCAAAAAATCAAGTCACAACAAAAGAAGAAAACTTATAAATACATAAAATTACAAAGAACATGCCTAGTGTAATAGTAGGCATAATATTTTTTCAGATAAAGCCCATTTCGGGGCTCCATGAGTAGGATTCCTTCACAGTCTTGAAGTTCATAAGCACCTTTTGAGAGGGCCTTGGTGACGACATATGGACTGATCCATAATGGTTGAAGTGCTCCTTCCCCTAAGAGGTTGTGTTTTTTATCATAGAGTAGAACAAGATCACCCTCTTAGTAAGAAAGAGGCTTGAAATTTTTGTCATATTGGGATTTGAATTGATGCTTATGGGCTTTGAGGGCTAGTGTGGCATCTCAACGAGTTTCATCCAGTTGATTGAGATATAGTAAGCACTCTTCTTGAGCAGTGGTTCCAAGTAAAAGTTTAACAACAAGTTTTAGTGAAGGAAGATCACACTCGATAGGCACCACTACTTCCAGGCCATAAGTGATTTGGAATTCTGTAAAGCCTATAGCAGTCTTGACTGAACTTCAATATGACCACAGTGTAGGATATAACATGTGGTGCTAGTGGGTTTTGTGGCTGCCTACTAATAGACAGATCATGGTTTTTAGGACATCGTTACTAGCTTCCACTTGGCCATTAGCCTAGGGGTAGTAGGAGGAAAATGTTCTTTCCTAAAACCAAGCAACGATGTTAATTCAGACATGATGTGGTTCTGAAAGTGAGAATCATGGTTTGTAATGATTGTGTGGGGCAAATCGAAATGATAGATCACCTAATTGAACAGGAATAATGTCATGGTTTCTCCATCAACCCAGAAAGTGGGAATGGCTTTAGCCCATTTCCTAAAGTAGTCCACATTGATAATAATGTAGTTGTGTCCATCAGAGCAAGTGGGGTTGCATGTGACGAAGTCGATGCACCATTTGGAAAAGGGGCCAATGGAGATAATCAAGTCTAGGGGGCCCAAGGGTGTGTGCATTTTCTTTGTAAATATTTTACAAGGGTGAAATTATTGGATTTCCTTGATGTAATATTTAAATAAGGTCAACTAGTAGTATCCTCCATGTAGAATTTTCTAGACAGTAGCCATGCCAGAAACATGACCGCCACATGACCCAACATGGGAGTCATTTAAAATGTGTTCTGCCTCTCCATGAGTGAGGTAACGTTGAAGAACTATCAGCACCACGATGATATAAAGTATCGTTCAACAACAAATAGTGTTAAGCTTGGTTGCGGATGTGACGATGATCACCTGACAATAGTTCAGGGCAGAATCATTGTACTTGGAGGTAGAAAAGAATGTCACAATACCAAGGGTTAGTTGAGTTGATTAGATAGGAAAATTCATCGGGAAGAGGATCATGGGTTATCTCATTTGGATCGACTATGGGAAGATCTAATAATTGATCCAAATTGGATCCATCAAATATTGGCAAAGAACCATGACTGTATCAGGTCGGGAAAAATCTATAAAAATTCCAAAAACAATGATCAAAAACACCCTAAACCAGTGGCAATGGTAGCCAGCGTGGAAAAACGAGGAAATCAGTCAATGCGCATTGATCGAGGTCCATGGAGACTGCACAAGAGGTCAAATTAGCCCCTGGGAGCCCTGGATTAAGAAAAGGAGATGATTTTTGATGCGCAATTAGCACCTAGCGCTAATTGTGCATTGCTCGGTGAACAGGGATGAAATGGGGGAAGCCCGAGCACTTGCATGCATGGCGAACTAGAGAACCATGGGCAAGAAAGGCAAAAAGTGCTAATCGTACAAGGCGAGACCCACACTTTGGGAAACCGGTGGTATTGATCAGGGTGCCCTCAAACAGTAAATGGTTTTGGAGAAGAGTGGAGTGATCCCACTTAACGATCGACGCGTGGTGGTGGAGGTGGCAGAAAACGGTCGTTGATGCGTTATCGGTCGAGCAAGTCAACCGCATGGGACCTGCGTATGATGTTGGATCTGGGGGAGCCCAGATCAGATGGCTGAGATTGCATGCAATGGAGGAAGCAGAATCGATAAGGAATTAAGCCGCATTCTAAAGGGATTTGGAATCTGTTTTACTGCCACGGTGGAGGAAGGATGCATCCATGACTTAACTTAAGAAACGAACCGATGAGCAGGCTGGTGCTATTCAGATGAGGACTGAGTGTTCATGTTGACGCTGAACAGGGAACTCCAAGCACAACTGTGGAAGATGAATCGACAGAGGTGGAAGACAAACCGAATAGGCATGGAAACGAATGACTAAAAGCCATGAATAGAGACAGAATACATAGTCAAGTCGGGGTGAAGTCCAAGAGACGAAGGAGAAAAATACCAGAATCCTGAGAGGAGGACGTAATACATAGAGAAGAAGGCAGTAAAGCAAGAGAAAAGCAGGATGAGATAGAGGGTCGAGCTGATGCAGTGGCAGCATCAAGCACCACCGTGCTTGAGAGATTCGAGCCACCCCATAGAGGGATCTGTCTGAGCTGAGCACCATGTAGGGCTCTTACCACTATAGACCAGAAGGTCACAGAGCTGGTGGTAAGAAGAGATTTTGTACTCCAGTGGCTTGGGGAATCCAAGAACCACCCTGCCAAGCAAAACTTTCTTCAAGAGAACTCACATTGAGTCCCTGCATTGTAATTCTCTATTTAAAGACACAATATAACAAGGCCACCACTGAAAGCTGGATCGGAGACGTAGCCCTAGAGAATAGGGTGAAATCCTTATTAAAATTGCTTATGTCTTTGTGGTTGCTTACTGTATTTCTGTGTTGTCTTTCCATTTAAATGTCTGTGTATTGGCAATTTGATCGATCCATTGCTTAAATAACACATAACACACACCGACACATGAGTCTGTAATACCTTTTGTTTAATAAAACTTCAACTGATGTCACTCATAGGGTGATTATCATATCAAGTGGTATCATAGTAGTAGGTTGTAAGGTTAGACAAGCTTGTGTTGGTTTACTGTGAATGCTCACTAGATCAAAGCTCAAATTAAGAGAAGGAAAGTTGGTGGAAACTAATCCTGAAATTGGGAGAGTTTATCCTCGGAAGACAATGTCAGAGGAAAGTTCTATGGGGCCAGACCCTCAATTCATAGAAATTTTCCTAGCTATAAAGGATATGGTGGAATAAATGTATAGGGACTTTAGAAAGCATAAGGATGAAGATTCAGAAAGTTCTAAACAAGATAAAGAAAAAGATGAGTCTCATTCCCATGACCACTCAAAAGGAAAGGGGAAAGAGGAAAGCTTTCTCACACCTCCTAATAGCCTTGTGCATAATAAGAAAGCATCTTTGATTAAACTAGATGTCAAATTTGATTTGCCTATATATGATGGAGAGCTAAATGTTGAAAAGTTAGGCAATTGGATTAGACAAATTGATGTATATTGCAGGGTACATAACATAGACTCAGACAAGAGTAAGATTCATCTGGCAAGCTTACGCCTAGGAGGCACTGCCTTGGTTTGGTGGGAAGGTAGAACCCAAGCTGATACGAAGAAGCATGGTAAGACTATCTCTATCTGGATTGAATTTGTTGTTGCAATCAAAAAGCAGTTCTATCCATTGGCCTACTTGCAACAAGCCATGATGAGTTGGAAAACTCTTCGGTAGTTGAAAGGGCAAAGTCTACAAGGGTATACTCAAGAGTTCAGAAAGAGAGCATTGATGTTGGGTATCTCATTAGACTCACCATAAACTCTTTTGAATTACATTGGTGGTCTACACAACTACATGAGGCATACCATCCTCATGTTTAATCCCACTTGTATAGATGAGGTATCTATACAAGCTACTCATCTAGAAGCTAGAGGAAAGAATGGAAATCCAGAAGTTGAGGGACCATCCCAACCCATTGTAAGCAAGAGCAAGGAGAAAAGAAAGTAGAAGTAGAAAGCAAGAAAGGCTAACACTACACAGAAAAGCAACGCTTCGTGCACTCACCGTAAAAAGGATGGGCATGATGATGAGCGTTGTTGGATTCTACATCCAGAGATGAGACCTAATAAGTTTGAGGGCAAGAAGAAGAATATTGCTGCAGCTATTCAAAAGTATTTGGGGTCAGACTCGGGAGATGAAACAATCGTTGCAACCACAGGTATAAAAGGTATGAATTCTGAAGCATCTACTAGTAATTCTGCTCAATCTGTTATTGAGAAAGAACATCAGAGAAAAAGACATGAGCTTTTCCATATTTGAGTTGTTTCCAAAAATCAAAAGATTTATACTTTTTTTGATAGTGGCTCACAAGTAAATCTAATTTCTGAATCAATTGTAAAGAAATTGGGATTAGCAACTACACCTCATAAGAAACCAACCCATTAGGATGGTTGAATGATAAAGCACAACTACAAGTGACTAGACAGTGCAAACTCAAGTTTTCTTTTGGGTCAGCATTTGTAGATGACGTTGAGTTAGATGTAATTCCTTTGGATATATGTGGAATTTTCTTAGGAAGTCCTTACTTGTATGATAGAAAGGCTATTTTCTATAGAGCTGAGAACAAGTATCTACTTGTTAAAGTTGAAATCGAATACTTTGTGAGAGCTCACAAGCTCAAGAATAATTATACTCTCATAAACTCAGGACAAAAGAAAAGAATGAAAAATTCATGCAAATAGTTCCTACTAATGGTTGTAAAGGAAAAGAAACCTGATAAAACCAATGTATTTGAGGGCTGTAATGCTAATCAGCAAGCTGATATAGAAAAGATTGTTTCAGAATATGATGTCTTGTTCCAAGAACCTAAAGGTCTTCCACCCAAAAAGGGAATAGTACATGATATTATTTTGCAGCAAGATGTTCCATTGCCTAACATTGGGATGTACAGGTTGTTTGCTTTAGAGAATGTTGAAATCAAGAGGCAAGTGCAGGAGTTACTCGAGAAAGGGTTCATCAGGCCTAGCACATCACCATGTGGGCCACCAATCATTTTGGTGAGAAAGAAAGATGGATCATGGAGAATGTGCATTGACTACCAAGCACTGAATAAGATAACAATAAAAAATCGTTAACCCATTCCTCGCATAGATGATCTTTTAGACCAATTGAAGGAAGTTGTTTATTTCACAAGCTGGATTTGCATAGTGGATACCATCAAGTCAGAGTTACAAAGCAAGATGCATGGAAGACTGCTTTCAAAACAAAGCAGGGACTGTATGAATGGCTGGTTGTGCCTTTTGGTTTGACCAATGCCCCTGCTACTTTCATGAGATTAATGAATGATGTACTCAGACCTTTTCTTGATGATTTTGTTATTGTATATCTAGATGACATTCTATTTTTTAGTAAAATTTGGGAAGAACATTTAAGGCATGTTAAGCAGAAATTAGATGTTTTGAAAGGAGAAAAAATTTATATTAATCTTTCCAAATGTGAATTTGGCAAAACCTCTCTAAATTATTTGGGTCATATAGTAGGGAGAGGTGAATTGAAAATAGATTCCTCTAAAGTGGCAGTCATTGTAAACTGGCCTAAACCCAAGTCTGCTACAGAAATGAAAAGATTCTTAGGAGCAACACATTTTTGGAGGAAGTTCATTTCCAAGTTTTCCTCAATTGCAGCTCCCTTACATGCCTTGACAGGATTGAACAAGGTGTTTCAGTGGGGAGGCAAACAGCAAAAAGCCTTCGACACCTTGAAAGAAAAGATTAGTACAACACTGGTACTAGCACTGCCAGATCTACAAAGACCATTTGAGATCCAAAACAATGCCAATGACTATGCCATGGGAGCAGTGTTGACACATCACGCTAAACCCATATGTTATCATTCTGAGACTTTTAATCCTGCAGTAGTTAACTATCCTACATATGATAAAGAATTGTATGCATTAGTTCAAAGTGTGAAAAAGTGGAAACATTACTTAATGGGCAAAGAAACAGTGATACTACTGATTCAACCACTTCATACTCATCCCAAACTAAGTTGCAGCAATCAAGACATTACAGATGGATGGGTTTCCTACAACAGTTTCATTTAGTCATCAGATATAAAAAGGGCATACATAACAAGGTTGCAGACATGTTATCTAGACCCATTATAAATTCATCTACCATACTTAAGCATAATTATGTGTTTCATGAAAGCTACATAGAACAATATGCTCAGGATATGGACTTTAAAGATGTATATGCAACTTTGAGTCAAGGCAAAAGAATAGAAGAATTGGACTATCACATGAAGGACTGACTCTTATATCATTGTGGGAAACTCTGTATTCCACAAACTGAGAGAGTAAAGATAATTAGGGAAGCACACACTTCTCTGATATCAGGTCACCTTGGGGTAAGTAAAATAGTTTCACAACTGCAAAGGTTCGGCTATTGGATGAGAATGAGTGAGACAATTTCTAGATATGTAAAGGGATGTGCTATGTGTTCGAAAAGTAAGCCCAACAACAGAAAACTAGGCTTGTACACTCCATTGCCAGTTCCTTCTCACCCTTGGGAAAGCATTTCCATGGATTTTGTTGGAGGACTGCCTAAATCTAGGAAAGGTCATGATTATCTATATGTCGTTGTGGATAGGTTCAACAAAATGTGTATTTTGATACCCTGTAGTAAACAGATTACAGCTGAACAAACTGCAAAATTGTTCTTTGAACATTTATGGATTCATTTTGGATTACCCACTTCTATTGTATCTGATTGAGACACCCGATTTGTGGGGAAGTTTTGGTCAAGTCTAGGGGAACTAGTGGACACCAAATTAAAGAAAAGTACAGCTTTTCATCCACAAACAGATGGCCAGACAGAAGTAGTTAATAAGACGGTGATCCAGTTACTGAGAGGATATTGCAGCAAACACCCTAAGATTTGGAATGAACACTTGTGTTATGTGCAACATGCTTACAATAGAGCCAAACACTCTTCTACACAAAGATCTCATTTTGAGGCATGTCTTGGTTTCATATCAAGGTCTCCTTTGGATTTTGTCTTTGGTAAAGATACCACAGTTGATAGACAAATTGATGTGGACAAGGCAACTAGGTTCATTGAACAGATCTAGGAGATCCACCAAGCAGTACAGGAACAACTAGAAAAGAGCTAGGCCAAGTACAAGGCTAGGAACACTAAGCATTTGATGGAGCATAGTTTTCAAGTTGGAGACCAAGTCTGGCTATATATCAGCAAGGACAGGATGCAAGGAGAAGGTAAAAAGCTAAAACCTATCAGGTATGGACCCTTCAGGATACTTGAAAAGATTGGTGAAAATGTTTTTTGTCTTGATCTACCAGCTTACATGCACATCTACTCAGTCGTAAACGTAGATTTCTTGAGTTTGTTTGAACCGTCAATGATTGAGGACCCTGAAGAGCAGAGTCAATTACCTTCTGTTGATGACCTGCTACCTGAATATCTTAATGAATTACGGGAAGACACAGTGTTGGATAGGAAGGTAAGGACAACACGTAGTGGACCAGT
>APFE030127535.1:0-13101 GCA_000404065.3 Pinus taeda | reverse complement strand
GCTCTTGAGACTGTACCTGTTCACTACCTGACATCTTCAGCCTGTGCCTCAACCCCTAGATCTCCTTTTGAGACTAGCGAAGAAGAGCTTCCATTGTTGTCTTGTCCTCTGGATTCACCCCCAGTTTGATTATCAACTCTTTGAAACTCTCATTCTGTATATGCAGTGCTCGAGAGTTAGCCTTCTCTTGTTTTAACTTGTTTGCAACCTTCTCTAGTAATGTCTCAGCTTTGATAATTGTCATAGCATTCTTGTTGAGATCATTATATAGAATTTCCCCCACTTGTTTATGAAAATTTATTTTATCTAGTAAGGGGACACTTGACAAGTCCAAAGATACATCCAAAGTTTTAAACCGAGAACCTGAAGGTAAATATTGTGCCAATGGATGTTGTAGTGAAACATTATTTGATTCTGCTCTAGGTCCATAACAACCATTAGTCTAGTGTGATAGGATACTTATTGGGATGCCATTACCTATTGTATGTTCTCCCTGACTTTCTTGTTTCTTTCGTTAATGGCCTTTCCAACAATCCAACTTGATCCAATGCAAACAACACCTTCCTGAGTGCTTGAAACTGTTATCATTGCAGATGATGAGGTTGTATCTTGAGGTGGATCCTCCAAGATCACCTAAAAACTTAGTTGGTCTGTCCCTGTTTCCACTAGCTTGGTCACAAAATCTTCCTCTTCTTCTTTAGGATCTTGACTTCTGGCCTTTTTATTTATATGTGCTTCCTTCATCTCGGTATTCCCAACCTGGTCAATGGTCCTTTTTGATGCTTTATCCATTTTCACTAGGGTCTTGATCTCCATTTTTGTATTAAGAGGCCATGAATCAAAATTAGCTTTCCATTCGATTTCAAGCCTGCGCTCATGTACATAAGTTGAGGATTTTATCTTTTCTCTCCTTTGGACAATGACACCCTTGGGATGATAGTGGTAGATGTCTCCCTTATCAAAATACATTGTCAGAAGCAAGTGTTTGGGTGGTCTGGGTGCTCGAACTGGAGGTCCTACGCAGACGACTGACGGGGAGGGTTGCATCAGGAACTAGAGAGTGACTTTCGGAAAAGGATGAGGGAGCAGGTCACTTTTATAGCAAGAAGGGCCACGGTGGGATGACATGGTGGTGTCGTCAGCTAGGGGAGACGTGTGGCGTGGCGGGATTGGTCGCGGGAGGGAGACAGGAGAGCGAGAGTGGGGACCACCAAATCACCTTTTATCTCCTATATCAAGCTCACTTAAAATAAAGAGCCAATGGGGCTAACGCACCTGGCATGTGGTCCCCACTGTACTTTGGTTGGTCAGCCTACAGGTGGACAAGTCCCTCCTTCACCCCTAAGAATGAATCTAGGCCGTCAGATCATCCTCAGACTTTTGAACTTTGGGAGCTGCTACGGACTAACTTCTGCACAAGTCTGTCCGTCCTGAATGGTCAAAGAGCATTGTTGATATGGAATGAATGACGATTGGTCTAAGAATTGCATGATATTTAACTCGCATTTAAACTGGTGTTGGGTTGCTTGCTCTCTTTGTTTGTTGTTAGGTTCAAGGCTCGATAGGCACCGTGTTTCACTTTAAATTATTTCCCCTATGCGTTCGACTTCGACCTTCCTTCCTTGAGTATGCTTTTAATCACAAGTTTGATTCGTGAGGCTAGAGATTCGATCCTTGGTTTCTACCTTTTGAAATTTCAAGAAGAGTGATAAGATTGGCTCCAAAATGGGGATGGTCCATTGGTAGAAATACACCGAGAACCTGCAACTTAGCATCTTTCTCCTTGGGCATGGAGTCTTATTATTAAAAAAAAACTTTGCTTAAACAAGAAGAACTAATATAACACTTAAAACATCATTGATTATTTACAGATAGCACACCGATATTTACAATGAGTGGGGGTGGTAACTTCAGTGCTGGAAGTAAAATTTGAGAAACTACACATTAACTGATAGCTCAAGTGCTTCACCTTCCAGTTTTTCCAGCAATAAATTATTGTTCCCTTTCACTTCTACAATCTTGAAAGAGTCGAACCGTAAAGGGTCAAATTTTCCATGTTTTCCCTTGTCTTCCCTTTTGACATCCCACCTCAAGACTAGATCCCCAGGCTAGACGGGTCTATCCTTTTCCTTTTTATCAAATAAAGACTTCATTTTCTACTGATAATTGATCAACTTATGATTCACCTACTCTCTACTCTCTTGGAGCTCTACTAACTGATTTATCCTTTGAGTCAGGGAGTTAGGCTCTTCTTCAATGTCGTGTAATATTTCGACAACGGGTATGGAAAGTTGTATGGGTAAAATTACATCTTTCCCATAGACCAATTCGAAAGGATATTCCCAGTGGATCTTTTAGTCGTGATCCTGTTAGCCCATAGGGAAAATTTCAGTTGTGAATCCCAATTTCTGTAGTTTTCTACAATTATTTTCTTCAAGATCCTTACTAAAGTTTTATTAGAAGACTCATCTAGTCTGTTTCCATGTGGATACTAGGTAGTGGAATGACCAACTAAAATGTTGAATTTCTGACAAAAATTAATGAACTTTGTTGACTTAAACACCTTGGCATTATCGGTCACGATTTTATTGGGGAAACCAAACCTCACAAGGATGTTTTCCTCCAAAAATTTAATGACTACAACATCGGTTGTGTTTCTGGTCGGGATCACTTCCACCCATTTAGTCAAATAGTCAGTAGCTGTAAGTATCGACATATGTTGACTCCTAGAAGGTGGGTGTATTTCTCCAATGAAGTCCAAACCCCATTTCCTAAAATGCTCTTCAACAAAAACAAGGATGAGTGAGAGTAGAGCTAATTTCTATTTCTTGGCAAATATTTGACACTTCTCATAGGCTCGAACATAAGACTAAACTTCTCAAATAGTTTTGGCCAATAAAAACCTGCTTTCAAAATTTTGTGTGATGTAGCCCTCCAACTACAACCCCCCCCCACAAACACAACCATGGAACTCATCGATCACCTTAAAAATTTACTCTTCCACCAAGCATAAAAGTAGTATCACAACAGGGTCTTTCCAATACATTTAACCATTCAATATAACAAACTTTTGTGCCTGTAGTCTCAAAGCTCTATACTTCACTTTATCCAATTTCATTGGGCATCTTAGAAACAAGAGATAATGAATGATGTCTGTATACCATTTGAATGCTTCATATTTCATATGGATTTTCTGAACTTCTATCTTGATCGTCTATTGCTACATCTCTTCTCCATCTCCTTCAGTTAATAAGTTTATGCCCAACCCTTGGCAGTTCGACTCCGATAGGATTTTAGCTAATCCCTGTCCTTTGATGAGTTTAATGGGCTTAATGTCCATGCCATACTCTTGGATTTTGGTGATCCACTTGCCTCTTTTCCCATCACTATCTCCTTGCACCAGGATGTCCTTTATGACTACAATTGGGACATAAGCAACTATGTTGGATTGCAGAAAATAAACTCTAAAAGCTTTTAGGGCTTTGAGTAGGGTGTAATCTTGCTTTTCCAAGATATTATACTTCAATTCAGCGACACACAATACTTGAGTAAAAAAATCTATTTAGCTGTTCGTGTCCTCCACAATTCTTCTGTAATAAGACAACAACCATAGTATGAGGAGACACGAAAGAAAATATGTAGAATGTTTTGAATAATCTAGGCTAACTAGCATAGGAGATTTTGTGAAAGCTCTTTTAATCCCGGAGAAGGATTCCCGAGAATCTGGGTTCCATTTCACTTCATTTTCCTTTTTCAACATCTCTGTAATTTCCTTTACTATCTCAACGTAGTTAGGTATGAATCTCCTCAAGAAGTTAATTATGCCCATGAAAACGTGGACTTCTTTCGTATTCCTTGGTAGGGAAATGTGGTTGATGGCTTCCACCCACTTGGGATTGATATTCACCTCTTCTTGAGCTACTATGTGCCCCAATAGATTTCCTTCGCTTAGGGTGAAATGTGACTTATTATGGTTCAAAGACAATCCATATTTTCTGCATTTCTCAAAAGTGAGTTGTAAATGTTCAATGTGTTCCTCATATGTTTTAGAGGAAACAATGATATCGTCCAAGTAGGCCACTATAAATTTATGATGTTCCCCCAAAAAATATGTTTTTTTCTTCTCTTTAAAAAGTGGCTCCTACATTTATAAGGCCAAATGGCATTCTGGAGTACATGGAGGTTCCTTAGGGTGTGGTAAATGCAATTTTCTTTTGATCGTTGGGATGCACTGCTACCTGATTGTATCCTGAAAAACCATTCATCATAGACATCTGAGCTAACCCAACTACCTTTTTCAAGATATAATCCATTTTGGGTAAAGGGTATTTGTCCTTTAATGAAGCTTTGTTGAGGTTCCTGAAGTCTGCACACAAACTTATCTCTCCATTCTTCTTCCTAACAGGAACTAGGTTCGCCACCCACTCTAAATATCTCAGAGGGGACAATGATCTTGGATTGGAGTAATTTCCATACTTCCTTCTTCATAGATGGGAGTAAAAGAGGGTTGATATGTCTGAGTTTCTAGTTATATGGCTTCACTCCATTTTTCAAGGGAATTTTATGTTGAATAATATTAGTATCAAATGTTTTTAAATAATCATACGACCAAGCAAACATATCTCTATAATCTCTAAAAATATCCATGCACCTTTGCTTGTATTGACAGGGGATTCCCTTTGATAGCTTGAGTATCCAGGGCTCCTTTTCCGAGCCTATGTTACACTCCTCCACCTGTTTGTCGACTCCTTTCTCAGTGGGTTTGGACGCTATATCATTGGAATTGAACAACCTTTCCAAGGAACCAGACCCCAGGGAATAATATTACCCTTTAGCTGCAAAATCTTATGCCCGACGATGGTTTCCTCCCAAGTAGTTCGCTTCTCATCTATTATCTTTTTATCCTCTTGGTCAATCACAAAATTTTAAAAATACCTGTTGACTTCCATGAAACATTTGATCTTCTCATCGTCCTCAAACCCCTATTAATTGTTGGGCCTTGGAATTGGTATAACTATTCACCTTATTTCCTTAGTTTATAGTTAGTTTCTAAAACCTTTCGAGCATATATTATAATAATTTGAATGAAAAATAGTTCTAGAAAGGAGTTAATAACTATTTTTTTATTTTACCTCATTAGTGAATCGATTTGAGTCGATATTTTGATAGGAAATATCTGATGTTGATTGTTGTTCCTTGAATAACTGAGGAAGGTTGAGCCATGGGGAAATTGTTCGGTCTATTTATGACCTGCTGACCATGGACCAACATCTTATATGCATGAGACAATTTAAAAGAGGATAATGACCTACTATTATAAAGAAGACATCACAGATTTCATAGTTTGAATTAAGCATCCTGAGAATCTCCTAATTCTCAAGATAGCTTTACCATTTCAAATTTAGGATTATTTTGTAATATAAAAGTAGGATTAAACTCCAGTAAGTTTGTTGTTAATTGTAAAATGAGACTGGAGAAACAGATTGTCCTGAGTTTTCACAAACTTCTCTTGTAATTTACTGTTGCATGTTAATAAAGATTTCAATGATTCAATTTTAATCTAATGCATTGAGTTCACTACAAGGCCATTCCTAGAACGAATATTGTCTTCCTTTGTATTATTATTGCATCTTATTTTCAAATTTTGAATGATTAATATTTTCTTATATTAAATCACCATTTTCCATATTCACTGTTACTGTTTACAAGCAATTGTAGTGATTAGCGTTAAAGGAGATTTCCTTTACAACATTATCTTTTGTTATTGTTTTCGGTAGCAAGTGTGAATTGTTAGCTTCAAAGACTTAGTGTTTTTCTGCTAGATTATTATAGACATTTTTGGGCACTGCAACCCCAATCATAAATGTCCATAAACCAATTGCTCCTAAGTCCCTAAAAGTGTTGCTTCACACCCTAAAAGAACAAGGTTAGCTAATTACATTATCTCCCAGAAGTTCTCCACAGAAAACTGCTCAGAACTGGTCAAAACTGGACCATATAGAATGCCCAGTGCAGAGGGTGTGATGCATCTCACCTGCTCAGTGTAAAGGGTGTGATGCATACTGGAAAACCCTTCTGTAGGGTGCGATGGGCGAGAATGGACAAATGGCAGAGACAGTTTGCAAGGTGGAGGATCATAGAATCTTCCAGAAACTTCTCCTCTGATACTTGCCTCTCTGAATTCGCCCAGGGATGAGTAAGAGATCATAAATATCCAAGTGGAATCAAGAACTATTAAAGAGAAGACACTAATCAAAACCCCAGAAGCTGATTCACCTCCTACAATCATCTATATATGGATCCCTCATCACAGAGATCCAGAGGATGGAATCTCGTATCTTGTAAGGAAGTGATGTTGGTTTCTTGGTGCAACATCATAGTGTTGGGTGATCTAAGATTTACATGAGGTGAAGAAGGTCTTTCATGCTGGAGGATGATGGTGGGTCAGAACAATTGGTTATAATCCTCTTTGCTATTCTTGATATTAATAAAGCTATTCAAGTTTTCCTCCACATTCTTGTATGTTTGATGATATATGCATTTGTGTGGTCAATACATATTTGGTCCAGTATTGCTTATGATTGTAGATCTTTGTTCTTCGATAA
Source organism: Pinus taeda (assembly GCA_000404065.3). Lineage (NCBI taxonomy): Eukaryota > Viridiplantae > Streptophyta > Pinopsida > Pinales > Pinaceae > Pinus > Pinus taeda. Next base: position 6,496 of record APFE030127535.1, on the reverse strand, counting down.
TATTATTCTGCTTTGATTTCATAGGTGCTCTTTGAAGCTGGGTAGACGAAGAAGAAGCGGAAAAGATCTATCAGAAAGGAGAGGAACCAAGCAAGGAACCAAGCGCAAGACTGAGGTTGGTGTCCTTTGTTCCCTTCTTATCTACTTCTCATAAAGGAAAGCGAAAGTAGTTTTAGTTTGTTTGTTTCTAAGTTAAGCTACCAGTCCTTAGTGACTAGCAGCTTCGAGTGGACACTAGATTTCCCGATAACAAAATGGCGACTCCACTAGGGAGCGAATAGATTGTTTGCTAGTCTATATTTGTTTGTTTTATAAACTTAGAGACGAAGCTTGCAGTCAAGCCAGCTATCCTTCGAACTGCATTTGCTATGCAAGTGCAAAGTAGATCAATGTTGCTTCAGTCTATCTCCAAGTTTTGTTTATAAATTGAACAATAGATCTTCAAACATTCTGATTGCCCTAGTGGTGGCTCTAGTAGTCTCATTAGATCATCACCTGTGATTTATATTTACTGAACATCACTTGCTCAGCCTAAATCCCTGAACTGAACTGCAAATTGTGACCAAAGACCAAGTAAAAGTCTCGCATGGGAACAATCGCACCCTCTCTTCAAGGAAGTATGTATGCATCGCACCTCTCGTGTGCAGTAGGTGGGATGCATATTGGATTCCCTGTGTAACAAGTGCAATTATCGGAAAAGGCTAATTTTGCCTTCAGAGTTTGGTTTTTCTTCACTCTCTTCAACTCTATTAAGGAGTTTTGCTATTTATGATCAATATGCCACTGTGAAAATCCCCTTCCTTTCCATCATTCCACCTCCATTGTGCAAAGAACTGTAAATGTTTCTATGTATTGTGCACCATTTTCAGTTCTCTTTTACAAAGAAGTAGCGTAGTCAGACTGTCGTTTCTTGATTTGGAAGTGTCGCAAGTATCATTTTCAGTCATAGAAGAGAATCCTATTGTTCTTGATGGTTGATATACTGTTACTCTTGTATTTGATTTGAATTAGTAGTTTTTTCAAGTGTCAAAAGCAGTTTTAAATTCAAAATTGCAAAGTGTCGTCATTATCTTCCTTTTGTATTTTGAAGAAAATTTGTTAGTATTATCACTTTGAAAAGATAATTCAGATTTGTACTTAGCATTCTTCTTGTCATTCACACATTAAGAAGGCTGAAAACAAATACATGCATGTGCATTTGCATTTAGACTACTTGTTGATTTGATTTAGGACAGTGCATATAGTGTGTGCTCTGTGCTCTATGTTGAAAGAACCTCAATTCTCTTTCCTTAGTAGCTAGGATTTTCATTGCAAAAGAAGATTAAACGATTGTTTATCATCTTAGATTGCATTTTAGGAATTGTACATCTACATCACGTGGTGAACTTGAAAGGAAAATTTCTTAAGCAAGATCAACTGTAAAATAAATTCAATGAACATAAAAATGCTTTGGAACCTAACATACAACATTTAGAAGTCTAGGCTAGAGACGTATTCTGGCGTCATAAAGCCTGGTAACTATCGCTTTCATTGTTGGTTGGGTGATTTCTCCTCTTTGAGACGACAAGTGCTAGTACGGACTTGTTCTCCCACATACCGCCGAGTATATATTGGGAGACCACAATAGGCGATATCCTTTATCCTTAGGAAGCCGTGTCTGGTGCCCTATCAATTGCAATGCACTGAACATAGCATTCGGGAAGATTGACTGTCGTACTGTAAAAAGTATTCTGCAGTTTTTCGATTCGTTTGGTAATCCCTCTGTCTAGATTTCTAGAGTAGTCTCTTTTGTTCCTTTTCAGACTCCTTAAAGGAAAAGGTCCATCTGAGCACTTGTCACTTCAGGCTCATTGATTTTCGAAGGCGACTAGAGTCATCTTTTGTTTTTTCTCGACTCTTAAAAATTGAAAAAACAAGTTGTGTCAAAGTGTCTAAAATTCAATTAATTCGGAATCATTTTTCCCCTTTTTATTTTGAGTTGACCAAGTAATCCATAATCGTGGAAGAAAGTCAATCAAAACCCTGTCGTTCGTGGAGACTTACGAGTCAACCGTCGTTGACTCTGGAAACAAAGCTATTCCAGACAAAGCGAACTCGTTTGACTAGATCAAAGTCCCCTAGGTTGGTTGGGGCAAGTACTCCAACATCCTCAGAGACTCCGGTTACTTCGAACATTTCTGGTTTCCTTGCCTCTACAGAAGAAATTCCACAACCACAAGAGGACATTACAACTGATCCTAGTGTGACGGTAAACACTTCTATCCCCGAAACTGTTCCATCTACAACTGATTCAGAAGATGTTACTCCCTGAACATTTGTCACTACAGAACCCATACCGTCTTCGGCACCAGAAATATTTTATGGACCTGATAGTCTACCTCTTCCTCCTAGATTGTTTGCCATAGAAGAGATTGTGGAAGATCCTCCATCTAATGCTCCATCGCAATTTGGAGCTGGGATCACCCTATATCCTTCTCCATCAGAAGTTAGTCTCCCGCCATCGAAAGTTCCTGAAGAATTGCTAAGGAATCTTTTGGATAAGCTAAATATTTCTGAACAACCGTCGACATCTAGGACTGTGTCATCCAACAAAGCAGCGGCAGAACTTCCTGCTGCTACTCCGACAATGTTCGTTGGCATGCCATCTGTCCCAACTAGCTCTCAATCGCTGGATGGAATCCATCTAGGGGCTGTTTCGATAGTATGGTCTGTTCCCGTTTGTTCGTATGGAACAATATCTAGAATCTCTTATGTTGAATCTCAACAAATTGATCCTTCGTAGTGTCAATTTGGGCAATCTGGTCCCCAAAGGAAAGTCATTCCTTTGAGCACTGGATTACCACCGTATGGAGGGTTGTATACCCTTTCATTGTCTTCTTTGGGAGAAAAACCATGCGAGAGTTCACAACAAAATTTAGGTTATGCTGGAATTACATCTAGAGGTTGTGTGCCAATCCTGCCTCATCAACCAAGAGTTGTATACTCAATGCAACAAAGTTTTCCTATGTCAAATATCCCCACTACGCTGGCTATTGTGGTAATGTCGCAAGTACAAGCGTTGCCTGTTGTATGCCAACCTCAGGTTTCTTAGCTCGTAATGCAACAACCTCTTGTCCCTACGATGTGACCACAATCACCGACTAGTGGAATGACGTAGGTTCAAATAGGGATCATTACCCCTCATCTTGGTCAAACAGTCAGTATTGGACAACAACTCATAGCTTCACAACCATGGCTGGTGCAATACCAACAACCGCAATTCCAACAAGCTTACCAAGGATCCGAGCAACAAGTCTTTGCAAGTAATGGGCAGCCGTATATTCAAAATGGTCAATATCAATCATTTCATAATGGTCATGCCCATCAACCTTACCAAAGTTACCAGCATCAAATGCATTACGCTGGTATGCAAAGACCAACTGCTCAGGCAATTCCATCTTATCCTGGGTATGCTTTGTCGCACCTGAATCAACAATTGCCTTTCGTGGTGACTTTAGAGTTACCAGATCTAAATAAACTAACGAACGATCCAATTGCCTACGCCCCTTGGTGGCCCACGATTCCGCATAAGCTTCTGTCATATATTCCTAAATTTAATGGAAATCTGGGTGAAGACCCGTCGAATCATGTGATGACTTTTTATTTGTGGTGTTCATCAAACACCCTCAACGATGATTCAATCAGGCTTCGCCTTTTTCAGCGAACATTAACTGGTCTGACAGAAAAATGGTATATCGAATTGCCGAGAGCTTCGTTTGATAACTTCAGTACCCTAGCCACAACCTTTTTAACCCATTTTCAGTTACTTATAAGGTATGAAATGGGAACAAAAATACTTACCAATTTCAAGAAAACAACGGCCACTCACATATCCGATCATATTCATGAGTGGCGACGCCATCGTAGAATGGTAAAAACATATGTTCCTGATCAACTGTTGGTTGAATGGTTTATTAAGTCATTGTTACCTTCTATTACAGAAGATGTGGAAAAGGGAGGAGTTGTCACTGAAGAGCAAGTTATTGCTCGTGCACAATATCTAGACTTGATATATACTCAGTCTGGCATGCTCTACGATAAAATCCCTGATGCTCCTAGACCGGAATATTGCGTTCCTCCCCCTCCTAAATCAAACAAAGACCTTCTCATGTCGGCGATGGTGTGATAAGTACGACTAGCACGAAAACCGTAAAGGCTACGTCAAAAAAGGCCCGTACGGTTTCAAGTCAAAATGAAAATGAGGAACTTCTCGCCTCAGAAGTAAATGTCGTGTCGATAGACAAAGGCAAAGAACCCAAGCAACCAGGAGGCAAGAAGAAAAAGAAAGGGAAAAAGAAGAAACAGGAGGAGGCATATCCTGAAAAATCTTCTGTAAACCCTTCTGGAGGTAGGAAACCAAATTGTCCATGCCTAATATGTGATGAGGATCATTGGAAGAGAGAGTGTCCATATAAAGTTGAGCTTAGAAAATTCTTCAAGAGTTCAAAAACCTCGGCAATATTGATTGATCCGTTTCTGAATCTAGGAACAAATCTGGTTGCTAGCGACAATGCTTCCCCGTCCCAAGTGCTAATGTTGTTTGTTTCGAAGCAGCAAAATGATGCTCTGATATCAACAAGGAATAAAGATTACGAGAATCCACAGATGTCAAACAACAAGGATAATGATTGACCTAGTAGTTCGACAACAACTTCACCCGAAGTTGTGCCACCAATCATCCCTGAACTAATGATAAAACCGCCAAAGGGAGTAGTACACAAATCGACGTTTAATCCTCATGCCAAAGCAACACATCATTATAATATAGTGGAGGATTTGGCCCAATCGCCGTCCGCTATGTCGACACTTGAGGTACTGCAAAATTCCCCTTCCCAAAGGAAGGCTTTATTTTCAGTGATAGGTGGGATTGACCCAATGGATTCCAATCTTGTATCCTTTAATCACAAAGGATATGACCCTCAGTTACCAGCTCAACTAGCTTTCCTTATTCAAGTGAAAGCCCTCAACAAAACTGTTCATCAAACAATTGTTGATGAGGGGGCATCTATATGCATAATGTCAATGAGTTGCTAGAAAACTTTAGGATCTCCAACCTTGTCCCGATCGTCGATGAAATTAAAAGCATTTGATGGATGAACATATACCCCATATGGGATATTGAGTAACTTGCAAGTCGAACTGGGGGTGAAAACAATAGAAATTGATGTTGCAGTTATCGATGGAAACCTCGATTACAACATCCTACTAGGAAGGCCCTGGATATATGCCATGGCTACCATTATTTCGACATACTTTGGGAAGATTGCATTTCCTTTCCAAGGAGGAATTACAATCGTCGACCAATAAACATTTCTCCCCAATAGTTCACAAGTTACGGGAAGCATTCCGATGATCCATGGAAGCCAGCATTCACTTCAAAATATCAGAGTAGGCCTACTGAAAGACCCTACATTAATGGGGACTTTTTCCCTACCACCTCCAATCAATTTGGCGGAAGTGACCAAGGTGGGAACCTGCAATATGATATCTTCTATTCAAAAGATGTCAGAAAATGATATTAAAATGGATCATCTGCAGGTATTGCCTCTAAGCCCAATAGAAATATTGTAGCAATCAATGTTTTCGGCATGGGAGGCAAACCGAAATCAACGCTCATCAAGTGTTTGGATAGATAGGTCTAAGGAATATGGAACCCCTTCAGATCCTTGGTCGCAAGTACATTGTAAAGTTTTGTAGATGTTCTATGCTAAGAGCAATTTCACTTTTCTCACAGCAATCATACAAGTAGTTAAGCAAAATGCAGATAGAACATATAAGCAGATCTTACAGAAGACAAATCAGAAACAGGAAAAATGAGTGTGTTCGTTACGATGGTCAACAGGATGCTTCAACCAGCAAAGTCTCCTTTGGTCAACCAGCCCAGCATGTGTCACAACAACCCTCCGACCAGTAGATGAGTCAACCCAAGTCAATTCTACAAAAGTCAACGCTGTCCTGAAAAGTCAACGCAGGGGCAGCAAGCTAAAAGTCAACGCAGCAGCAAAACGGTCAACCCTTTGACCTTGATTTTTGTGCCAGGTAGTACGGCCTTCAAAAATCGAACCTTCCACAAGTTTTCAGCTTGATTGGACCAAGCGTTGACCAAAGTCAACGCTGGTCAAACTTTCTGCGAAAACCTAGCAGCAGACCCTAGCAGCAGAAAATCCGTACGGTCTGTCCTCTTCGTCTTTCCCACGTGTGGCTGAAATTCGTCCTCCAGGTAGCTCATACTCTCTAAGATGAGAGAGGAAGATGTGAGTTGTTGTGATGAAATTCTCTCCAACTTTTCCTGTATATATATCCATCAATGGGGGTGTGTGACACATCTGTTGGGCATGTGAGCCTACATGACAAAACTGGCTGACCTTGCACATATAATTTATTAGGAATAATAAATTCAAAATATAAGTTCTGCTCATCGGATTAAGACTATTTTTATATGGATTTTACACCTCTC
>APFE030127534.1:109461-157372 GCA_000404065.3 Pinus taeda | reverse complement strand
TCGCGTCTGTTAACAGCTTTCATCATTGGCTGGTAATCAGACGATGTTCACGCATGTTCGACTTCGACACATATATTCACATGTTTGAACTTGTACTTTGTTCGGATCTGGAAGGAGCACAAGACCCTGGTTCTAGTCCATCGTGGACCAGGTTGCAATTTTGTGGGACATCATTACATGACTCATTGATGGATGGCTGCGACCATACCTGAGTCCCCTCAAGGATGGCTGCGACCATACCTCTTATTATTATGGTCTTTCCAGCTGGGTGGCTGCGTCCACGCCATAGACCTTGTTTACATATGTCTTTTGGATGGCTGCGCCCATGCCTAGACTACGTGTAATTGAAATACCAGTTGTATCCGCCTGCAGGCTCTCTCCGGTGGCGTTCCAGTCCAGCAGTCTTGTAAAGCATTTCACCCCTCCCACTCTCTCGGGCTTCATGCTTTAGGGGGCATCTGTTACACAGTAAAATGTCACTACCATCATGCCAGTCTCCCTACTGTGTTGTGAAACCATATTCACCTATGCTCATGCTCCTCAAAATGGCTAAAAAACCCTCTTTGCCTAAGTTAAATGTATCATCGCGTTTGTTTATTAAATAACCGCGCTGACAGGCGGGGGTTAGTGTTACTGATGCGCTGCCAGCGCGGAAGCACACGTGTTTTCCGCGCTGGTCCCATTTTATGGACAGCGCACCCTCCGTTTGCCCTGTTGAGCGCTGACCAGACCTCCTCTATAGCTGATCTGCGATGTCAGCGCGCCAGCTCAGTGTCTCACCCGCGCTGATCCTGTTTGGGCAAAGTTGTTCTAACAACCAGCCTTCCAGATCCCTCCAGACTTGGTTGTTAGCATTGTTGAGGTCGCCATCCTTTCTCTGGCACGTCTGTTCGACTGACCATCCATTTATATTGGGGGAAAGCTCATCCTTTACCTATTCATGGAGACTCCTTCTCCTTTATAAGCCTCCTCCATTGCCCATGAGCAGCTAGTTTGGAACATATAGACTTTGAATGAGGAATTCTTAGTGCATTAGCACTGCTATTTGTAGGCATTTGGTGTGTTGTGTGAGGATTGCTTTGAGCTTGAGGAAGGTCATGAGTTTGTTGCCTTGTAGAGAGAGACCTCTTTGACTTGGGAGGTTTGCTTCAAAGGTGAATGCTTGGAAGATATGCTGGCTGGACCCTGTAGAGAAGGACTCAGTGTTAGGACTTCGGTTGTACCTTACTCTATTTTCTATTAATAAAGATAGATGACTATTCTTATGGTTCCATTTCCATTTGTCCTATGAATGATTGATGTAAATTGTATCCTTCCTGACTGATACATAGTTGTTGTTAGTAGATTTTACGCTCTTGTTTGCTCTCTCTTTGCTTGTGCATGTGTTCGTCCGCAGGGATAGCAGAGAATTGTGATCGGCTGGAGCGAAGGAGCGAGAGGATCATCTCTTCGACAAGCATAGCGTTGGAATCCAAGTAGGTTTCTTTTACCCACTTGTTAACTACAACTAGGGACCTGCAGTGTAGCATTGTTTGATTGTTGCTAGACCCTTGTTGGGCTAGTAGGGATCGCCTCTATCCGTAGAGGGGATTTACCTCTCCAACAATCCCCTATGGGGAGGATACGACACCTCCCCCCGACGATCCAGAGAACATTTAGATGCACACGGAAGATACCAAGAAAAAGGTCCAGGAAGAAATGGGAACAGGACCTGGTATACAGACAGACAATACAGACATAAATGCGGCTCCCAAAGCAACATTAGCTACCTGTAATCCTGTTGCAACTGAAAGACATAGGATTGAGCTCCCAAGTCAATGATTCAATACTCAATCTAGTATATGAAGGATCATGCATTAATAGGGAAATTTATAAGCTTCTTGCCTACAAAGAAATCTTTGCATGGATGGATCACATCCAAATGGAAACCAAAAGGGCACATCACCCTGCAGTTGGGACCTAAGGGCTTCTTTACCGCAGCTTTCAACTGTATAGAAGATCAAAACAAAGTCCTTGATGGAGGACCATACTTTTTTAATGCAGTTGGTCTGTATCTGAGAGACTGGATTGAAAGATTCAACCCAGACAAATAAGATCTAAGCTGGGCACCAGTATGGATCCACCTCTACTCCCTTCCATTGGAGTACTGGGATGAAGATTAACTGCAAGATATTGGTAATGGACTAGGGGAATTCATCAAAATTGCGGAGGAGACAAAACTCAGAAGATATACCTGCTACACCCGCATTTACGTTTATATGCATCTAAGCAAGGCTCTTCTGGATGCGTTAAGTTTATACCATGATGATTTTGAATGGATTCAGTCTATAGATTATGAACATGTCCCATTTCGATGTAGAAAATGTCGTGTCCTTGGCCATCTCTTTCATCACTGCGCATCAAATCTGAAAACCCCGACCTCTACCTCCTCAGATAAACCTGACTTGAGCAGATTTACCAAGGTCAACAACTGCAAAAAGAACCACAAAAGCCCCATTTCAAAGCCTAAAAAACCTTCCACCAATACTTCCATGCCATCCACCAGCAATAGCTTTGAGACCTTAGCCCAGCCGGATCTGAATGACTTTGAGAATCCATCACACTCTGAGGAGACACCCAAGATGACATCACAATTCATTCCCACTAGCTCAAAGAAGCCCCAGAAGCCTAAGCAATCCATAGATCCCACCACCTCCTTACCCAGTATGACTCCGAAATGGAAATCTCAGGGCATGGAAGTCGACAATGTGCAGCAAGAAACCATGGCTATAACATAAATAGCAGAGGAAAGGAGCGAAGCCCAACATATAGAAGAGGAACCTAAAAGCATAGATATTGAAGATCTAGACATAATTGGATTAGAACAAGCTTGAAAGAAAAAATAATATGGCAAGATCCCAAAAGGATAGTTGGAAAACCTGGAAGTCATCCTTTCCAGAGCACAACAACAAAGAACCCTAGGCATTCAACCTGGAATTCAATGGGATGGCAAAAACATTCCTAAAGATAATAAAAAAGAGGAAGGAAAATGGATCTTCAAAGAGCCATCCACATTGGGGAAATGTTGGTGGAATCGGGAAGATATTCCAATCTTACAAAGTATTACAATCCCCTACCCAATAATGAATCATGAAGCTCACTTCATGGAATATTAGAGGGCTAAATAGCCTGGGGAAATACAGATTGACAAAAAAACATGATTCAGTAGGAGAAACCCCAAGTCTTCTTCACACAAGAAACTAAATGCAACTCTACAACACTGGGTCAAACCCTTGCAAAAGCATGGCCATGTAGTCAAGCAGTAGCAATGGATTCCTTAGGAGCTTCAGGAGGTCTAGCAATAGCCTGGGATGAACGATCTATCATGCTTACTAACATTCATGCGAGTAAGCACTTCATTCAAGCCACCTTTCATATAACAGGGACAAATGTGCATGGTCACCTAACCAATGTCTACTTCCCCCAGGAGGCAATGCATAAGATAGACATATTGAATACTTTATCTTTGATCAACTCCAACAGAACACATCCACTCTGGATTACAAGAGGAGACTTCAATATGATTACAAAGCTGGAAGAAAAAAGAGGAGGCAGGACCAAACTGGATAATGAAAGCATTCATTTAAAAAATTTCATCCAAAACAATTGGCTCATAGATATGCCATTCAACAATGGAATCTACACTTGGAATAACAAATGAGTAGGTACACATCGAATTGTCTCTTGATTGGATAGATTTTTGCTTTCCAACAATGCAATACATCTTGGAGGAGACTTATCAGCCTTGATCTTACCTCTCACAGGCTCAGATCACTGGCCAATATCACTCCAATGGCAAAGACCGGGAGGCACTACACGGAAGTCTTTCCGCTTTAAAGCATTCTGGTTGACGCATCCAGACTTCAACAACCTAATAAATGCGGTTTGGAAAAGTTTCAAACTCCCGAATGGCTAAAAAATGTATCAATTCCAAAAAAAACTCAAAAAAAAAAAAAACATCAAGCAATGGAATCAACTTACCTTTGGCAATATCTTCCAAGCACAAAATGCTCTAGATCAAGAAATGAAAAGACTACAGTAGATGATCATCATGGAGGGAAGATTTGAAGCACTCTTAGAGTAGGAAAATCACCTTCAGACACAAATATCAGAAAGAGAAAAGCAAGTAGAAATACTATGAAAACAAAAATCAAGAGTTAGATGGCTTAAGGAGGGCAAAAGAAACACAAATTTTTCATCGCACCACTATCCAGAGAAGAATGCACAACAACATCACTCACATCCAGAATCAGCAAGGAGAACAATTGGAAAAACATGAGGATGTAGAACAAGAGCTTCTTACCTATTTCAAGCAGGTACACCAAGAACCTCAAGTGGATAGACATCCAGCCATAGAGAAGATCACCAAGAACATCCCAAAAATCATAACAGAGGAACACAATCAGCTCCTCCTCAAGCCAATATCCTTACAGGAAGTAGAGAATGCAATGCGACAACTCAAAGAAGGAAAGGCACCTGGCCCTGATGGTTTCACATCCAATTTCTTCCACAACTTCTGGGATCTAATTAAAGAGGAGGTCTGGCAGGTTGTTGAGGAATCGAGGACTATTAGATGGATGCTTCCCTCTTTGAACACGACCTTCATTACCCTCATCCCTGTTATAGACATTTTTGGGAACTAAAACCCCAATCATAAATGTCCATAAACTGAGGGCTCCTAAGTCCCTAAAAGTGTTTCTTCACTACCTAAAGGAACAAGGTCAGCTGATTACATCATCTCCCAGAAGTTTTCCACTAAAAACTGCTCAGAAATGGTCAAAACTGGACCATACTGAATACCCAGTGCAGAGGGTGTGATGCATATCACCTTCCCACTGTAACGAGTGGGATGCATACTGGATGGCCCCTCTGTAGGGTGCGATGGGTGAGAATGGACAAATGACAGAGACAGTTTGCAAGGTGGAAGATCATAGAATCTTCCAGAAGCTTCCCCTCTGACACTTGCCTCTCTGTTTTCGACCAGGGATGAGTAAGAGATCATCAGTCTCCAAGTGGAATCAAGAACTATCAAAGAGAGGACACTAATCAAAACCCCAGAAGATGACTCACCCCCCTTTAATCATCTATATATGGATCCCTCATCACAGAGATCCAGAGGCTGGAATCTTGTATCTTGTAGAGAAGTGTTGTTGGTTTTCTAGTGAAATTTCACAGTGTTGGGTGATCTAAGCTTTACTTGAGGTGAAGAAGGGCTTTCTTGCTGGAGGATGATGCTGGGTCAGAACTATTGGTTGTAATCCTCTTGCTATTCTTGATATTAATAAAGCTATTCAAGTTTTCCTCCATATTCTTGTATCTTTGATTATATATGCATTTGTATGGTTAACACATATCTGGTCCTGTGTTAGTTATGAATATAGATCTTTGTTCTTCGATAGTATTATGTTGCTTTGATTCCATAGGTGCTCTTTGAAGCTGGGCAGACAAAGAAGAAGCGGCAAAGATCCATCAGGAAGGAGAGGAATCAAGCAAGGAAACCAAGCGCAAGACTAAGGTTGGTGTCCTTTGTTCCACTCTTATCTATTTTCATAAAGGAAAGCAAAAGTAGTCTTTACTTGTTTGTTTCTAAGATAGCTACCAGTATTAGTGGGAATAGTAGCTCCGAGTGGACACTATTCCCGGTAACAATACTATATGATCAGTTTCAAACGGGAAATGCTATTGAATATCGTGACTGGTTTCCTTTTGTTTCACTCCCGTTAATGATATTGGTATTTCAACGCTCCTTCGTGAGATCCATTTTTCATTAATTGTTTTCTATTTGTTAATGTTATTTGCTTAACCAGTATGCGATTTAACTATATGAATCTGGGTACTTCCATTCTTCTCTTATAGATATATGTCGCTCCATTTGCACTTTGTTCTTGTTCCTATGATTGTAATTGTAATGTCTCTCCTACATGTAGACTTGGTATTTAAATTCATCACCTTGTAGTTATAACTGTTAGCACAAAGAACTCACTTGTTTTGAGATATATATATATGTAAATAATCTTAGGGTGGTTTGATATACAATTTTTTATTTATTTCATTTACGCATGTTTTACTGCGTTCTCTGAGGTTAGCCAATTATCTTGTATTTTGTAATGAACAGGCTGCAAATCATGTCTAATTTCTAGTTCGGAATAATTCCAAAATTTATTCCCTCATGTATGATCTACTTCTTATGTAATTTACTATATGCTACTTAAGCTTACGTATTCCCCGATTCCCTCACATGCATGGTCTCGGCATACAATAAGAATCTGTAGGGAGAGGGCTTGAGTTTTCTTGATGTCTCATGGTAAGACAAATTATAATCTCTCCTTCCTCACATCTGTCAGACTATAAGCCTTATAGCATTCGTTAGTCTCTTGTAATTTGCACAACGTTATTATCTATTTTCCATTTTAACTATACTCATTGATGTTACCTTTGGACTTCTAATTTTACTTCTATTGTGCATATGCGTGATCATGTTCACACTCTCACAATAATACACAAGATCAGTCACGTTTCATAATCTAGCTTTATGTCGGAAAATGGAAACCTAACAAAATTATGATTCTTTTATCAAGTAATTAGATCTAATTCATTAATATCTACATAACTAGAAATGCAGCAACAATCCCAAGCTACCTCCCTTCCTTCTACAGAATACTATACTACCTAGTAGTCTGAATAATTTCTCCCTAGTTTTATATTATCCCTTTAACAGAAGAGAAATATTTCCATTTATTATCAATATGTTGTAGCAGCTACAACCACCCTCCAAAATTTTCCCTTAGCTTCGTTTTGGAGGCTCCCTACCAACCGTTCACAGCAGCATCTCTTGCTTCATCAAGTACACAAGCTTCATTGATTTTCTTGTAGAATGACATCATGTCCATCAAAGCTTGTTGCATTCTGCTCACAGGTTGTTCCTTCAGACTTGGTCCAGCTGCAGACTGAGTAACTCCCTCAATAAATTGTGCAATTTTGGAGGGCAACCAACCTTCCCTCCTGAAATTACACAATTCTATTTGGGAGCCTGTTGGGCTCCAAAATTGTGTAATTCTACTAGTCAGGCTTCATCCAGAAAATTGCGCAATTCCTCCCAACAGGGCTGCTCAGCCCAGGAATTGCACAATCCTGGATAACAGTCAGTTGCTCTGCCCAGAAATTGCGCAAATCTCCTAGGCAGCCAATCCAGCTCCCCTCCAGAAATGCACATTTTCTCCCAGCAGTTGAGCATCCTCTTGCATGTGCAGTTGAGTTGAACGGTTCCCTCTCGAACTAAGCAAAATCAATTTTCATGAATGGGCTGCTTCTCCCAAGGCAACATGCAAAGGCATCCCTTGATTCAGGGATATACTTTTACCAGCTAGAGGTTGCATGCAAGGATCATCTCAGAAACCTGCCACCAATTATCGCTCTTCCTAGATTTGTGGCATGCACGTCACATCTTTGATTTTATCAAAACTCATGAACCGGACACTACAGAGCTCATTCATAATGTCAACCTTGCATCTCTGACATCCCACACCACATCTAGGAGTCGTTGGCACATTCAGCTCAGTTGTTTTGGGGTAAGCCCACTTTCCATGTCTTGTGCTGCATTTCTTGCACTTTTTGTGTTTCGCTTCGTATTAATGTTGTTTGCTTGATTTCTAATGAGCGCTTGCTGTCATTTTGATACATACTAGCTTGTAATAGCACCATTTCAGTTTTCGTTAACATCCCACTGTTGTCACATGCATGAAACTGTTTTTCATGAACGGTCGTCGATTCGACAACACGCCTCACCCACATGCATGTTGTTTTGTTTTTTGAATTTGTCATTCACCATTTGCATGCATGATCATTCACTTATGCTTTCACTCAGTATCACCATGCATTCACATTCACATTCACTTTCTGTTTCCTGTTGGCGAGTCTGGGAAGCGTTGGCCTGTACTCTGCCTCACCAAGGCAGCATTGTGCAATCCTGAGAGGGAAGGCTCTGTCTTCCTCTCAGGAAATGTGCATTTCTACCCAGTGACTATCCTCCAGTCTTGCATTGCTCAATTCTGAGGGATAGTGACTATTGGTCGAGAGAATTGCGCAATGCAGTCACTGAGCCTGCAACCATTGCCAATTGAGAATGCGCATTGCACAATTCCAGCATTCAACAACCAGATTGGACTGTGCATTACGCAGTTCCAATGGTTAGTCAACCTCCCAGTAGCCCAAACTGTACCTTGCGCAATATTGGCAGTCAACCTCTCTACCTCCTGACGAAAATTGTGTAGCCTTCATGATCAGTCACACAGGTATGTTGCAAGTCAGTTCTCAAGTTCATTTTGGTTTCCCACTGACAAGTTGCTTGCCATGAGTGTTTCCATGTCTCCAGGTATCACAAGTGTTCATTTGCCTCTAACAAACATAAGTACAATGGTTTCTAGGAGAGCAAAGATGAAGACACCGTTCAGAGCACACTTGGGGATGTAGTCGATCAAGTGTTTATGAACTTGCCTACTCATGAAGACATCAAGTTGTTCATAGACAAGGACATCAAGATATGACGGAAACAACATCATAGTAAGCAGCACCATGAACAACAACTGAAGGCAGCACACCAGATGCAATGAACACAAGAGTAAGGTTGTTGACAACACAGAGGCAGAACAAAGTTACAAGCTCAAGAAAGTCCACTTGTGATGAAAGAAACTTTGGAGACTCAAGCTATGAAGTGACGGCGTGACATGAATATCACGCGAAGATGGAGAACGAAACAAAGAAGGAGTTGCATGTGCTGAAGCAACAACTCAAGGAAGAACATGAGCTGCATAGTTGAGAGAATGAGTTGCAATAGGAACAAGTACAACATCGGGCACAACATGCACTCATGGATGAGACTATGCCCATACAAGTTAAAGATCTATTCCAACAATTGGCACTGAGCAGACATGGTGAGCAGTGTTGTTGATCGCATGCAAGGGAATTCAGCAGCATGCATGTCATTGTGCGAACGCATGCGATCCCATCCATTCAGTACACTCACCGAAGCAGGGGCAAGAAGCAAGTCCGCGTAGAGCTGAACATGTAGTTGACAGTTGATGTGCATGACCACCAACACACATTGGAAGATCAACACAAACACTATGCATCAATGTGTTTCCAGTTCGGTCGCACCCAAAAAGACCATGCACATGTTAGCAGACGAGTTGGATGGAGGAGCCACACCAATGCACCCGGATGGAACAAAGGCAAGAGTTCGCTTCAACAAGATTTCACCATGGAGCGCATGCACACTATCACAGATGACCAAGCATAGCATCAACTCACCACCTTCACCATCGCAAGCATGTCAAAGAGTTGGTCTCACCACAATGGTCCTAGTGTCAGTGATGTCTTGCATGGTTTACTCAAGCCATTTTGTCTCACATGAGCACATGTGCATTGTAATGTAATTTCTTTTCAAGTGGAAGTTCAAGTGTCGATAGTTGGATGTAATAGTCATAGAGTAGATGAAAATTCGTGAGGTTAGATGAATTGTCATAAAGGGGAATGTCAAGGGTCACCCCATGCTTTGCTATAAATAGAACCTCATAACTCATTGTAAAGGATTTTTGTCAGCCAAGCTTCCGATAAAACTATATTGGAGAGAGCTTGGACTGTTAGGTTCCTATACCAATAGGTTTCATCTTTCATGATTGACAGTGGAAGGGCTAAATATGTTCATCGTTGCAGGCTGCAAAGGTTCCATATTTGGTGTACATACCAGGAACATTAAAAAATGAAAAGAGGGTATGCCTTAAAAGAATAATCAAAAGGCAAGAAAATCAAATGGTCAAAAGAAAAGTGAAAATGAACCCCAAACTAAAGACTAGGAAAGTGGCCAGTCAAGATGCCATTATTATCTTTTGGCAGTGTCGCACTCTACAAATACTACTGCTAATCATATTTGATGGATGGCCCAATAGTCTAAACTGGACCATGCCATGTTTAAATTTCTCGCTGCAGAATAGAGAATGTTTCCTCTCCAAACAGCTCAAGCTTGGCAGATGACTAGCTAGGTAGAGAAATGAAGGAGCCCAACCGCTTAATCTGGGTCCTTGGAAGAAATAAGGGTAGATTTAGATAGGAGGACAGTCAAAAGAAAAAGAGAACAATCAGGGTCTGCTAATGCAAGTGCACCCACTTCAAGTGAAGAAAAAATGTTAGGATTACTAGGTTGGGTAAGTAGTTCAAGGTTGCAGAAATAAAGGGCCATCAACAATTGGCTTATCAAGTACAAGACTCATTCCATTCAGGGTATTGGCATCATAGCAGAGGTTGGAGGGCATAACATTGGAAGCATGTCTAATTTCCCCCTTTTTATTTTCCCAAAACATCATTTACTAACATCCCCAAGGACCTTGAGATCTGCTCAAGTGTCCTATTCCACTTCATTCCATGACAGAGTGCCAGGTCAAACCTTGAAGTTCAATCAAGGGAAAGAAGCCACATTTTTTGTGTAAAAACCTTGATTCTCAATTCCCTCATCCTCCATTCCTAAGTTTTACTTCTTAAAACTTAGTCTTTCCCCTATACACTCACCTCACAAAGTCATATTAACAACTAATGTATTATCTAACTCCCTAAGCATTCCCCTTCCCTAATTTTACAAAATCTATGTAAAAATCCCAAAAATCTATGTAAATACCCTTCCCCTTAGCACTATAGCTATATAACCCTCTTTTGGGGAATATTAATCCATTAGGGGTTAATATTAACCCTCTATAAACCCTAAACTATGGGTTTTTGTTAAAAGCTATGGCTAAAACTCAAAAAATCATTAACCCCGCCCTCATTAACCCTTCCTACCCCTTTTCCGCTCTAAAGTTTGTGTTTGTAATGTTTTTAAATTAAAACATTATTAAACTTACCCGAAACCTTATGTTAAAACCCACCCCACGTGCATTATATTTTAAAAACATTAAAATAATCGGCGGGTCCCCCTGCCTTAACGCGCCATCGCATCACTCTCCCCGCCAACCGTCCGATCATAAGCGACGCAATCCAATGATGGGCAGTCGATTTCGCAGGGAAGATGGCCGACCTTTTGCATCCGGGGGATTGGCGGTTTCACCGCCGTACCCCCGCCACGCATCGGCCTCCCGCAGTGTTCAGAGCCCCCCCCCCCATACCTCTTACCGCCCATGGGGTCTCTGGGGAAACCGCTTACCACCCATCCCCCCTCGCTGATGTCACACCCCCGTCAGCGTGACGTCACCTCACCTTTCTGCTACCACTGCTCCACGTCGCCTCCACGTCGGCCATCCACCCGCCTGCCCTGCCACCATGTCACCGCCACCTGGCCACCCACGTCAGCTGCCACGTCACCTTGCCATACCCGAACCCGCCGATCACATCATGCTGACGTCATCACCAAAAAGGCGCCAAAGGGCCAAAAGTGCATAAAAAGTCGGGAAATGACCGTTGTTTGTCATTTTAACTCGTTGCTTCTGAAGCAGTCTGCATGCAAAAGACGTCGTCTACTGTCGAAATCGAGAATTCGTCGATTAAAGTTGCTGCCGCCCTCAAAGTCGACCCAAATACCTGCAATTGATCCAGCTTGACGCCTCCTGCACCGAGAAATCCAGGTATTTGCCGCAGGCGACCTACTTTACCTATATTTCTCCCATTTTTCTCCTAGTTTCCTGTAAAAAACTCTGCAAAAGCTCCTCACAGATAAATTGTCCACTAAAACTACCCAAAAAACCTGGCAAAATCCCTGCACCACAAGGCTCTGCAAGAAACCCGTGCCCTTCTGCGAAATTCACCATAAAAACTAATTGAAGAAGCCGAGCTACCGGCTAAAAGCCCATAAAACTTCACACTCATCCCTGTTTTCAAAGTTCCCCTTGAAAAACTAGCTAATTAGCTTAAAAACACTCTGGTTTCTTCCAACAAAGTGCCCCACAGTTCATCAAACCTTAAAAGAGTTTCCTCATACTCTTAGAGCTGCTCACTTTCAAACACAATTCAGTGGGCATTCCTCAGCCTTTGCACCAATCCTAAGCTCAAGTAAATATCCAGTTAAAATCAATCATGGCCACTCCATCTGCTCTTGATGTTGCTCCTGCCAATCCACCCAGTAAGGAGCTGGAAGCTATGCCACTTGTAGACAGTGATTTCCTCATTGCAGATTTTGTGGCAGAGAGGAACCACTTACAGACCTTCTTCCAGCTGAGGAACAGTCACTTGGACAACAGTGACTTGTATGGCATCTGGGAGTCTAACCTGCCTACCTACTTCTTGCCATCTGTAAATGTCTTTCCTGAAGTCATTCACCTCTGTGTAGAAAATTATGACCAGAAGCTTAGAGCTGTAAAGTCTCCATCTGGGAGCATCCTCTTTTACATAACACCAGACTCCATAAATCAGATGCTGAACTACAAGCAAACCCAGCTGCTATACCCTTTTTCTATAAAGTATTTGCTGGATGAGGGCTCCAAGCTCTCTAGCACAGACATTGCTGCAGTTGCCAAAACTTTCATGAAAGCAGACTGCCAACCTTCTGGGCCACCTCCTTTTTCATATACAAATTTCAATGAGGTAGGCAAGCTGCTGGTGGACATGTTAACCTCTGTGTTGGGGTTCTCCACAAATGAGCATGTTGATGAAACTGTGCTGGTCATGCTATCTGCATATAGCCTTGGGAAGCCTCCTGCTGTAAAATACAATTATGCCAAGTTTATTGCCAACAAGATACATGACCAACTGCTAAGGATGGAAAGGGAAGCAATATTTAAATATTCATCATACATCTATCACCTCTTCTTGTACTATCAAACAGATTGCTTCCAGTGCCCCATCAAGAAGTTGGATTCACAGGGTGAGAGGAGATCTATCATCTTCTGGTCTTCAGTCTTTCATCAAGTCCAGAGCTCTTCCTACTCCTACTGTGAATTTATTGACCAATTTGTCTATCCAGTTACATGCCTCTTAAAGAGGTCTCCTCCTGCCAGATTGTTCAAAGATATGAAAAAAATCTTACAACTGTCCAGGAACTACAAAATAGGTGATTGGTATTTATACCAAAATCACACAGTCATCAGAATCTATGGTTGTGAGCTCTGTCCCTACAGGCTCCCAAGGTATGTGCCTATGAGGTTGTTTGCCCTGGAATACTATAGGAAACTCATCAATTCTGACCTTACACACTTCCATAGTGCCAAGAAGAAAGCCAATCTAAAATTCAGAGCACCTAGGCCCATTCATCATGACAAAAAAAGATGGTTGGCAAACCTGATCAAATATTGCGGCAACGCTTAAATAAAAGAGCTTCTGGTGGGCCCTTATGACCCTGAAAGCTTTATCATGCTGGGAGAGTCAAGTATAGGCTGCTAGCCTATAAACATTGTCCATATCCACAAATAGAACACTTTGCCAACCAAGATGAATGGGTGCCTGATACAATAGTAGAGGAATTTACTTAGGAAGAGAAAATGGAGCAGACTGTGAAAGATTTAGAGAAAACTCTTGACTTGGATTCTTGTCAGCAGGTCATATTCAAGCAACCAGTCCAAGTAGGAGAAGGCACATCCACTGCTGCAACTGCACAGACTACCCATCAAGCATCTACAACCACCACTACAGCAAAAGGCAAAGAGAGAATGGATGAACAACAAGAGACAGAGGCAGGGCAGCCCAGCACCTCAAAGGATCAAAGTCAAGGGCAAGCCCCTTTACAGCAAACTGGACCACCCCAAATCCCAGTTTTGCAAACACCTCTCAATGAAGAGAGGAAAAAAGCGAGATAGAGAGGAGTTCACACCTCCAAGTGGGTCAACACAACAACCAGAGGCCAAGAGACCAAGAATTGACCCTGAAACAGAGGAAGAAGACATCAGTGAGGAAAGAGCAGAAAGCCAAAACAGAGAAAGACAATCCAGCCAGCAAACTGCCACTAGTTCATTTCATCTGGAACAGGCCATGTAGCAAGGCACAGAGGTATCCTCCTCAAGGCAGCAAGGCAAGCAACCAACTGGTATCAAAGGGGGTTTCATGGAGATCAAAGCACAAAATGAATTGTTGAGAGTACAATTCTATGATCAATTCTTGAAGGCAACCCCCTCCAAAAAAAGAGATTGATGGCAACATACGACATCAAGGAGGACAAAATGATTTTTACTCATTTAAAACCTAAAGTTCCACATCCCAAAACCTTTGCAGATTACCTAAGAACAAACTTGGAGGTCTTTTCTAAAGACATACATCCAATGGATCAAATAGAGCTGCACAAGCAAACAGGGGAAATGGTCTATGTTACGCTTGCAGACAAGGCCATGCTAGCCCATAAGTTGAAAGAATCGTTGAAGAATACAAATACACAGTTGGATTTAGAAAGAATGTCTTCCCAGGCTAAGGACAACAGAATAAAAACGTTGGAAGACATAATCATTGATCTAGGACATGATCCAAAAGATCCAAAGGGTGTTAGGACCCTTATGAAAAAGAAGGAGGATGATATTTCTGCACTCAGAAAGCAAGCAAAATTGCCTCCAACCATTCACCCTGACACTGCAAAACTTGCACAGGAAAAACAACTTGATGACACCATGGATTTACTTATGAAGATGAATCAAAGAATACTAGAGATGGAAGGAGAATTGGAGAAAGCATGGCAAGGAAGACAGGGAGAATCAACCTCCCAGCCACCTCAAACCTCTACAACTCTTGGCCCTGCCCCTCCTTCATAAGCAGCAGCAGCCCCTCCTGCCATTCCAGCACCAACCACAGCCACATCAGCCACAGACGCAACAGCAGCAGAATCTAGCATGAGTATGGAGGACTTGATGAAAGCTGTCAAGGAGCTTGAAACTCAAGTGACAGAAATAAATGAAGCCAAGGACAGACTGGCCAAGCTAGAGGCCAGCTATGACAAGTCCAAGATTACAGTGGCAGAAAAGCAGAGAGAGATAAAGGCCTTGGAGGCCAAAGTAAAAACTTTGGAAAAGGAATTGCTTCTAGGCAAGACCTTAGCAGAAATCAAGAAGATAGTCTGGGCCAAAATTGGCCAATCAATCCATGACCAATGGAGGTCAATCCAGGCAATACATGAGCAAGTTGAACTGATAAGCATAGCTCATGTTGAAATACAAAGGGCTAGAACAACACTAGGAATCATGCCTGAGCAGGCCAATAAGATGATACATTTCCTCAATAATCACACTAGGGAGGAATTGGCAGCACTAGAAATAAACAGCAGAACAGACACCATCCTGACAGCTAAGAAAGTGCTAACTTTGAGGAATTCACTCAAACACTAGAAAGGAAATGTCAGGATATGAAGGCAGAAATTGATGAATTCAGGGCAAAGATGACAGTGTTACAGGATAAAGGACTGCCAAGCCTAGTGACTGGCACATGACAACTGTTGTCATATGATCAGTATATCACAAGGATCAACAATTATGTTGAGAATCAAATAACAACATCCAGCAGCTCCACAGAAGAAGTAGGGCCTCCCTCTGGGCAGCCTCTGTATGACAAATTGGAAAATCTATTTTTTATTGAGCATGAGATAAATCATCTGTTTGAAGTGCCTCCAAACTTCTATAGATATACAGAAGCAGATGAAACACTCGTAAAAATAAGGAGACATCAGCTACCTCCAGCTGATTGGTGGCAGGCAATGCTGGAAATTCTGCTAAGGTGATCCCATCATATTATTCCTTTTTTGTGAAAATTCAGATCTCAGTCACAGTACAGGTCAGCAGACAAATCATCATGCAGATATCATAGGAAGCAACCGCACAGTGACTCACCAAAGCACTCAGACAACAGGCTCAACTAACGCAGAATTAAAGGCACAGTTACAGCCAACTTTCTTGAGCCAAAAAGTCAAAATTTGTCTGACAGAAAGATAACTGCCATCTCAACATTAAATGTTATAGTTATATCTTTCATTTACTTTTGTAAGAGAGTTGGTGGTGCAATTTATTGCACAATAACTCACTATTGAGATATTTTGTATCCCATTTTGTATATATATCCCCTCAAAGAACATATTGAGGGTTGGTTGTAGTGAAACTCATTCAGAAGAGCTCTGCTGTATACTTGAGACATTTTTCTAATACAAATTGCTAGTGGAGTTCCTGGTTCCTATATTGTCTGAAGGTGGAAATGAATGGCTCTGTTGTGTTGCAGAATTCCTGTGTCATTTGCCGGAACAATAAGTTATTCTGAACTGTATTCTTGTTTTTCTGTGTATGCCATAATTCATATATGTTCATGATCATAGTAAATAGAGAAAAAGAATAGCTTAGGATTTGTTTGAACACACCCTATGCTCAATCTCTATTTCTAAATATGTTTTCTTATGGATTAGCCATGGATATGAATTCTTAATTGCTCATGTCTAAACTAATTCTATTATTGAGAATATTGTTTAAGAATTCTTAACTGCTCTTAAGCAATACTTTCATTTTTCCCTTGTTAGCATAGTGAAAGATTCTCAATTGCCTTTCACTCACTAATTCCATAACTTCATCACAAAATCTAAAAAATTGTTCCATAGATGCCTATCTGGCTTTGTAGCAATACTCTGTCTTCATAAACATACTTCAGCAGCACACTACCTGGACTCCATTGCCCAATGGCCCAGACTGTTCAGTAAATTATACCTCAGCTCTGTTTGAATTCACCAACCAACCAAACTCAAACAAAACAGCATACCATAACTAGCCTAAAATCATCCACCAACAAAGCTAAATCATAAAGAGAGAGCCCTCTCTGGTTACATGTAGGCTAGGACCTGTAACTAAAAGATTGGTTAGTGGTTACCTCGGCCGTATTCCCTTTAGAAAGCAGGGAACAACCTGAGTGATAACATGGACAATATTGTAATGAGCCTTAGCTTCTCCATTGCGCAGAGCTAGTACATCTCTTTAGAGGAGCAACCAATTGTGGCTGTAATGTTCCATTGTCTGAAATAGTGGTTGGACATGGATGTATTGTATGACTGGAACTTACACTTCTTAATATAACAAGAGCCAACACTTTCATGCATATGTTGTATTGTATTCTATGTTATTTGGTTTACTCTAAACGATATGTGAATATGTTTACTTACGCATGCATGTATAGCTATCTCTGTATGTATGCATGAATCTTTCTTAAATGTGTTGTTGGCTTAACCATCACTTTGGATTGCTAGCTAACTTGCCTTCCATGTTGTGATGCACCTTTGCTCATGTGTTCCCTTCTTAACTATGTGCTATCACAGGTTTCCAAGGGGTGCACTCATCTCAACCCCTCGTGTGTTAGAACCTCTCGCGTACCTTCTTTGGCTCATTGCAGTTGTCACACCCTTGCTACCAACATAGTTATCTTACTTGCCTCTGTGCGAAATCACGGTCAAGGCATTACCATACAACCCACTGTTGGGACTCCTACACTAAACGGTCTGAGGTCTAATTGGGACTTCTTACTTGGGAGATCCCCTTACATGATGGCAGGTCCAACACCATTAACACAATAATATCCCACCACTTTCAGTGGAATCCAAAAATATTAATTATAATCATTGAAGTAGAGGATTATTCATTTTTATTACAACATAAACATATATTATCACAACAACAGAAAGGAACCATTTATATTCATCAACATCAGTAAATTGCTTCCTCCAATAGAATCAAAACAATAATCACACTCATCTAAAGCAAATTAAACATATTTATTAACAACATAGATCTAACCAGAGATTCTAGCTATCTTGCTTACTAGAAAACCTGCACTAGGAAAGACATTGTCCACCCAACCACAGATTGCCTCTAGTTCTTCCCCAAGTTAGATTGTTTTTCCACAGGGAATCAACAATCCCATTAATTCTTTCTTTGGGTAATTATTACCCTTCTTCATGATAATGTTTCCATTTCAGTGGCATCCCACTTTTGTAAGCTTTATTGCTTTCTTGCCTAGGCTTTTGTTTTTAAAGCCTACCATTCTCTCTCGTGGTGCTTTAAAGACAACTAGTCTCAACCTCTTTCTTCAACTAAGATTTTCTAAGGGATTTTATCTCCCTCTCTTAATCTTATCTAGAATCTTCTAGGACTCTAATCATGAATAATTTAACAATCTTATCCTCGAGTGGTTTTTCTGAGTGCATAGTTTCCTTTAATATAGATTCCTCTTTTTCTTTTCTTTTTTTATTAATAAGAAAAACACTTACAATAATTATTCAAAGTATCATTATGGGCTCCACTGCCATTTATTATACACATAACATTAAAACAACGTTATCTAATATGGGATATTACATTTATATAGGTACAAAGTAGGTTATGTTATATTGCTTTTTATTAAATTTTGATTTTCAATTAGTTTTGAAATTTTTAGAGGTCTTATCTATCAGGCCACAATTTTGTTGGAATCTGAACTTTTGTTTTTCAAAATATCTCACCATAAGAGTGTTAGAATCATTTTTTTGTAGGATGGAAATGGATTCAACACCATCAAAAACCCATTGGGTACCCAAAGTCCTGAAGCTTTACAGTTGTAACTCACATTTAAAACAATTACTGATTTTTACTAAAATCATGTCGGAGTTGCACCGAGCTATGGATATATTTTGAAATATTAAGTTTGTAGTGTGTTTGGTAAATATAAACTCATTGGGCATGATCCACCGACGTATAATCTGCCACATCATTCATAATGATCAAGGTGGCTCCAAACACATGTAGAAGTCCCAGAGGACTCGGAAAGGGGCAAAATTCAAAGTGGTAAGATTTCTCCCAAACCAGCACTAGATCGAAGTGCTCGTCGCCCTGGTTCCAACGGTGTAAATGACACTCAAATCTGTGCTCGTCTAAGGGAGAATGAGCCAGTCAAAGTTTTGGTCAAAGTTGGGCTATGAGCCAAGTTTAAGTTTCCTACAAATTGACCGAGTCCCGGGCATGGAATCCGACTCCCGAAAATGGACGAAATTGTGGCCTCGCTAAATTGGCCAATATCCCTTATTTTCAAAATATTCAAAAACAACCTCTATAGTTTTTAAAAACCAAAAAAATATTAATTTGGGTGGTGGGCCATGATGCTCACCACCCCCATCGCGCTAAAACCATATCATTTAAAAAAAAAAATTATTTAAAATTGGGTCGATTGGCCATGGCCCCCGCTGACCCTCCAACCACCCAACCAACCCTCGTAACATTATAACCAAACATAATTATGGGCAGTGGGCGGGCCACCTCCAGTGGACCTGGCCCACGCCCCATCCATACTATATACATATGCCACATATATATTTGGGTCTACGGGAGTCGAACCCGCCCAGCCACGTGGCCGAGCCGCTCCACGAGCAGCCCAACCAACCCCATTAACACACCAACAAACACAACCCAAAACTCCGCCCGAAATGCAATGGTTACCTAAGTTAAATGCGCCCATTTAATATAGTTTCGTTATGTAAAACCGTGCCCACCCAAAATTGGAATATATGTGTGTTAAAAAATAGGAGGGGTGGGATTTGACCCCCCGACCTCTCCTCAACCAATTTTGTATTTTTTCCACTACGTCAATGACGTTCTCGTTGGTATCTTTGCCTGGGAAAGATATTTAAAAGGGAATTCTTTCTCATTTGCATGAAAGGTCAGACTTGAATAGAATGGAGGGAGCATGTGGAGGGGTCGGCGCGGAAACCAAGACACATGATTTTTTTTTTATTAATTTTGTAGGTGGAACCATGAATGAGCCAAATTCTAAGGAGGGCAAAATTTTGCCACTGTCCAAATTGGATGAATTTTATGTCGATCTTACACCTCTCAGAGACACGAACATGATGGCGCAGTTAGAATTTTGATCTGAGCAGCAGATCTTCAGATGACTCTGAGGAGGGAATCTTTGAGGAATCTAGGGGGAATATAAAAGAGTCCTTAAGGCCCAGATTTCCACTTTCTCAAAATTCAGTAATCGATTTTACCATATTTGACGCCACAAATCTGATGGTGCACTCAGATTTTCAATTTGATCATTTTATTTTTCAGCCACTTTTAAAAGGGGAATGCAGGTGTTAGCATTCAACATGCGAGCAGTTATTCCATGAGATTCGACGTCGCGAGATTGATGGTATGGCCAGATTTAGCAATTTAACATCCTTTTCTTTAGATGGCCCCAGGATGTGAGGTATATGTAGTGTGTTCATGTACTTATTTTTTCTATGAGATTCATTGTGCTGCATATATCCCCGTTTGATGTTTGATGTGGGATCTTGTTTTCTTACTTGTGTCATGATTCCTGCTTGATTTGATGGGAATCATCTATGGGATGTACTTGTTGTCATGATTCATCATGTTTTGTTTGAGCTCACTTCGTCATCATGTTGACGGGATACTCTTGTGTCACCATGTATGTTTGCATTGACATCTCTTTGATGCCATGTTGGTGGGATGCTCATCATCATCATACATGAGTTTATGTCATACTGATAGGAGTCTTTTTATGCGTGAGAGTTCCTGTAGTGGAACATCTCATGGAGCCACTCCTGCGTGAGGGAATTTTCCTTGTATGACAGAGACGTCACCACCTATGTACTCATCACTATTGACAACACTTAATGCAGCGGCCTACACCATCTTAACACCGGGGCCCGAAGATGTAGTCCCTCCTGGATGTACTCCGTTATCAACATCTTGTGTCTTATGTTGTTGATCCTTGTCATGTTCCTTCTTCTTTACAACATGCATATATGTTCCTTTATGCTATTTTAAATGCAATTTTAATCACATCATGAAAGCAAAATATCTTGGTTAAATCCAAGAGTTGAGTCAACTCGGATCAAGTTTGGTATCAGAGCGGTCTTTGCGTGGATGTGAATTGCAAGCTTGAACAATGGAACGTGCATCGAGAAAGGATGAAAAAGCAATATACGAGACCATGCTCAAAATTTCCCAAAGGGTGGAAATAATATATGAAGCTCTACAAAAAGAGACAGAGGAAAATGAGTGATTGTAGCTTCAATTGCGAGCTAAGGAAGAGGCCCTGGAAGAACTAACGCAGAAGAAACAAAATCTTCAAACAAAGAACGCCGAATTGAAGATGCTTCTACATGAAGAGAAAGAGGAAAGGCAAAGTTTGTTACTACAGTTTCAAGCTAAGGACGAAACCTTGGAAAATCTGTAGCGTGACCCATGTGAGGTAAAAAGTAATTCTCTAAATTCATGTATGTGTCTTGATGATGATCTCACTGTTTTTGAAAATCATACCACAGGAATTGGTTCCAAATTGTTGAAGAAAATGGGTTACGAAGGAAAATGCTTAGGCATTAATGGCCAAGGCATTATCAACCCCATCAAAGTAGATGAATTACCCTGTCAGGCAGGACTTGGCTATGTCGGACAAGAAGTTGGGGAATGCACCATGACAGTTAGCGAACCACCAACAACAGATGATGAGAACCCTCATCAGTTCTTTCCAACTCGACACTGGAGGTAAAAGATGTTGATTTCCTTTTAGTTTCGTCTTCACATAGTATGATTTATGTTGGAGATGTGGAGATACCAATTACAGGGAAAAACATTAGTCTCCTTACCAGGATGAGTTATAAGGAGGAAAAAGAACTTGGTGTTAATAACCATTGCATAACTCAACCATTGGAGGTTGTGCAAAGACCTTGATTTGCAGGCTTGGGATACACCAAAGGAGAATGCTCGTGGGTGTCAGATTCTTCCGAGGCATCGTCGAGGAAAGAGAATGATGGGAACACATCCCAATCATCCCATGGCATTACCCATTACAGGGAAGGAGCTAAGGCAAGCTCTCACTGTCATGATGACATCATAGACAACAAGGAAAGGTATAATCGGTCTCGATATTCGAATGTTCATTTCAATTATAATCATGTTGTTAATGATGGACATAAATCAAGGCATCAAAAAACATGTACCTTTTGTGGATTACATAACAATACATTTTATAAGTGTTGGAAAAGAATAACAACACACAAAAGGGTGAGGCATGAATTACCCTCGCAACAACAAGTAAAGAAACATGTTAAATAGATCTGGAGGAAGAAGATGTATTGCAGTCATTGCAATAGAGGTGGCCATCAGAGAGCCACTTGTTGGAGGCTCCATCTAGAGTAGCACCTTAAAGACAAAGCATCGGTGCATGAACCAAGTGAAATAGTTGTTTGTCAAGAAAAACCACCACAAGGTGGTGACCCATTCACATTGATAAGTGAACAATGGTTTCTAGATATGTTAGCTTGTCATGGTTGTGCTTTTGTAAATTCGTTTTTGCATTTTAAAAAGTGATGATGTGTTTTCCATCACCTGTCAAGCAACAATGATATCTGGTCTTATTTTGTGTTGCATTTTGAAATGTGAAAGTGATGTTGTGTTTCCATTACTTGTCAATGCAACAATAGTGTTTGGCCTTATTTTTGTAAATCACGTGTTGCAATGATGATGTGTTTTCCATCACTTATTGAAATAACAATGATATGGTGGCCTTGTTTTCGTAGCTGGGGTATTGTTTCCATTTCGATGTAAACTTGACCACCAAGTATGTGTTATAATCTTGTGGCAAGTATGGGATGCTTGGGTCATTAGTTGGTCATGAAATTCAAGCATGTGATTTGCAAAAACAATGTACTACAGGCTGCAGAGGTTGCAAGTGTCGGCTCATCGCTTAAGGCTCTAAAGAACAAAGGTGAAGGAGATGGAAGCGGGACCTTTTAGGATGCTTGTGATGCAAACAAGGTACAAAGAAGTGGCAGATTATTTTCATGCTTTTCGAGGACCAAAAGCTCCTCAGTGGGGAGGATTGATCCAGGTGGCTCTAGACACAAGCAGAAGTCCTAAAGGACTCAAAAAGGGGCAAAATTCAAAGTGGTCGGATTGCTCCCAAACTAGCACCAAGTCGAAGTGCTCGTCACCCTAGTTCCAACGATGCGAACGTGACTCAAATCCGAGCTCGTATGAGGGAGAACGAGCCAATCAAAGTTTTGGTCAAAGTTGGGTTGTGGGCCAGGTTTAAGTGTCCTACAAATTGATCGAGTCTTGGGAATGGAATATAGCTCCCAAAAATGGGCGAAATTGTGGCCTCGTTAAATTGGGCAATATCCCTTATTTTCGAAATATTTGAAAATGACCTCTATAGTTTTTAAAAACCAAAAAAATATTAATTTGGGTGGCGAGCCATGACCCCCGCCACTCCCATCGCATCCAAACCATATCATTAATAAACAATTTTTTTTATTTAAAATTGGATTGACAGGCCATGACCCCTGTCGACCCTCCAACCACCCAACTAACCCTCGTAACATTATAAATAAACATAATTATGGGCACTCGGCGGACCGCCTCCGGTGGACCCGACCCAAGCCGTGCCCCCACTATATACATATGCCACATATATATTTGGGCTAGTGAGGATCGAACCCGCCCAGCCACGTGGTCGGCCCGCTTCACGGGTTTCCCAACCAACCTCGTTAACACACCAACAATCGCAACCCAAAATTCCTCCCGAAATGCAACAATTACCTTAGTTAAATGCGCCCATTTAATTCAGTTTCGTTATGTAAAAATGTGCCCACCCAAAATTGGAATATATGTGTGTTCAAAAATAGGAGGGGCAGGATTTGAACCCCCGACCTCTCCTCAACCAATTTTGTATTTTTTCCACTATGCCAACGACGTACTTGTTGGTACCTCTGCCTAGGAAGGATATTTAAAAGGGCATTCTTTCTCATTTGCACGAAAGGTCGGTCTTGAACGGAACAGAGGGAGCGTGTGGTGGGGTCGGCGCGGAAAAAAAGACACATGATTTTATTTATTAATTTTGCAGGTGGAACCATGAGCCTGGGAAAGGGCAGACATAACCATTATTGAGCCAAATTCTAAAGAGGGTGAAATTTTGCTAGTGCGCAAATTGGATGAATTTTATGTTGATCTTACACCTCTCTGTGACATGAACTTGATGGTGCAGTTAGAATTTTGATATGAGTAGTAGTCTTTAGATGATCCGGATGAGGGAACCTTTGAGGAATCTAGGGGGAATCTAAAAGATTCCTTAAGCCCCAAATTTCCACTTTCTCCGAATTCAGAAATTTGACAGTCGATTTTACCCTATTTGACGCCATAAATCTGATGGTGCATTTAGATTTTCCATTTGATCATTTAATTTTTCAGCCACTTTTCAAAGTGGAGTGCAGGTGTCAGTGTTCAACGTGTGAGCAATCATTCCATGAGATTTGATGCCGCGAGATTAATGGTACGACTAGCTTCAGTAGTTTAATATCTTTTTCTTCAGATGGCCCTAGGATGTGAGGTATATGTAGTGTGTTCATGTACTTCTTTTTGCTATGAGATGCATTGTGTTGCATAGATACCTGTTTGATGTTTGATGTGGGATATTTGTTTCATGATTCCTGCTTGATGTGACACGGAATCATTTGTGGGATGTACTTGTTGTCATGACTCGTCGTGTTTTGTTTGAGATCCCTTTGTCGTTGTGTTGACGGGATACTCTTGTGTCGCCATGTATGTTTGCATTGAGATCCCTTTGATGCCATGTTGGCGGGATGCTCATCATCATCATGCATGAGTTTATGTCATACTGATAGGAGTCTTTTTTTGTGTGAGAGTTCCTTTAGCGAAACATCTCGTGGAGCCACTCCTGCATGAGGGCATTTTCCTTGTATGATAGCGACATCATCACCTATGTACATCATCACTATTGACAATACTTAATGCAACGACCTACAACATCTTAACACCAGGGCTCAGAGACGTAGTCCCTCCTGGACGAACTCCATTATCAATGTCTTGTGTTTTGTGTTGCTAATCCTTGTCATGTTCCTCCTTCTTTACAGCATGCATATATGTTCCTTTATGCTATTTTAAATGCAATTTTAATCACATCACGAAAGCAAAAGATCTTGGTTAAATCTAGAAGTTGAGTCAACTCGGATCACTTGATGTGTTTTAATTTACAAAACACACCACAACAACGATGGTGCGTTAGGTTCACGCACCCAATTGTGGTGCACCCTGTAAATTTACGGGGCGCGTCGCTATTGGTGTGAGAAGAACATATCAAATGCAACACGTAGTGAATTTTTTTTGAAAAAGAGTGGCAAAATAGCAATTTACTATTCTAATCCGCTAAAAAAATAAATTGCAAAGAAACATATCCATTACCTAAAAATTTTGTTGTCAGGGAGGCATTGTGGACATGTAATGGAGAAAAACAAATTTTAGGACAGTTTGAAGAAATTGAAAACTCAAACAATGAGCATGGTATGAAAGGATGGTGAGCAAGAGAAGCACTGACGTTAGGGAATTTGCATGTGGCAACAGTTGCACTGGGGCTTCTTAGCTCTCCTACATTATAGATTGTAAAAATGAAAATTACAGTCATGAGGGTATTTTTATTTAACCCTCCTCTAGTGTGTTTCTCCAAATGCACCAGTGTAGGATATATCCAAAAGAATCACATTCTTTTAATTAAAAAATATTGCAGTAATTTTCTTGAGATGCCATGGGGCATTTATCTACAGGTATTGCACCGATATTGTGTTTTTACTATAGAACTGCTAATTTTTTAGAATTTTAAAACCACCTAGCATTGATATTTAAAAGATGCCCTATGGTGCTTTGTTAAGCTTACTGCATCGGGGCTTCGTTGGAAAATAACACCGCATTTATCTAAAATATAAAACTATAGCGGTGCTCCTTATTGGTATGCACCCAGGCGTTTTACTATGCACCAACTCTATTGACTATTCAAGCACAGGTGCGTTATGTTATTTAGCGTACTGTGTTTTTTTATTTTATTTTATGAAAATAAAATTTCGATGGTGCACCACGTTATTTGCAACACCAATGCTTGTATGGATAGTAAAGCATTGGTGCGTTTGTAAATTTTAGACGCACTGTTAAAAAACATCTCCTAAAACATCTACCTGCGTACCTCCACTAGTGACCTCTGCTACAAATAGAGTTTTGGGCTATTCTTATAGGGGCATCCTCAAAAACTTCATAGAAGGTCTTTTCCTTGTAGTGCACTGGATAGGCAAGGGTAGTTGGTTAGGATGGGATCTCTAAAATGTGCCTCCACCTTTATGAGAGGTAAGGAAACTCGAAATTTATCTAATTTATTGTGCTCCTAGACACAAATAGGAAGATGATTTAAGAGGTTGGAAAGCTTGAAATTATATTTTTAAGCAAGGATATTTGCAACTTCTTTTTTCTTAAGGAATCCCTCCCAAATCTGTTATGGGGGGGATATTCATATCCCAAATACCCTTCCAAAAGAAGCACCTTTTGTCGAACATTATCTCATTAGAAAATATTCACAATTGAAGTTTTGAAGAAGAGGGGTATTTTGGGGTGATCCCAATGGCTTCTCTGCTCTTCTTAGGAGGATTCCATTGCCAACCTATTTTTGGAATGTCCCTTTATGCTTTCAATACGAATGTTTTCTCTTTCCACCATGGAAGAAAGACTCATTTGGAAATATACTATCAATGAATATTTTGAAACGTCGGATCAACATTATATGGAAAGTCTTCAGGGTAAAGGTTCCTTGAGGAACTTTTCAGTGGCCTTACCCAAATTCGTTTGTTGGAAAGTTTGGTTAGCTTGAAATAAATGTATCTTCAAAGATCAAAAGTTAGTCCCTCAAAATGTTGATGTTAATGTTTATCTTTATGCAAGACATTTTGGTTTTATAAAAACCATTATTGTTCCTTCTTGCACTCTTTAGATGAATTGGAATCAACCTAGATAGAGAAAAATGTGTTCTCCTTTTCTATCTCCTGTTCAACTTTTTTTTTTTCCTTTTCAGAAAAGGAATCCTTGAAGTTGCATCTCTTTGAAGATGAATTCATAGTTTAGTTCAACTCCTAATTTGACTATATCCTTTATTTTGATGGTGCTACTAAAAGTAACCCAAGGCTGGTAGGAGCCGAGGGTTCAAGGTTTTGGGAGTGGGGTAGGTATTGATCTTTAACATAAGAGGAAATAAAGAATTGGAGTTTGGTGTGGTGAATGAGGTCTTAGACTAATAATTTAGCAGAGGAATATGCTCATCTTCAAGGGTTAATATATTTACAAAAGAGAATAAACTTGTGTTCTTTTATTGTGCTAGGGGATTCTCGGCTCATCATTTGTGATAATAAGTTGAAAAATGTAGTAAAAAACAATAGAAGCCTTATCCCTCCTTCCAAAAAGCAATTTCATATTCTAAGTTATAAAAATCAACAGGCTAATAACTTGGAAAATAAAGGAATTATCTTGAATCTAGGTGATCTAGTGATTAATGGTAAAGGGCTATTTCACCATTTACCTTGATCTTCATAAGGACTTTATATTATAGTATTCTTTGTAATAGAATCTTTATTAAGTAGGTGGAAGATATGGTTTAATTACCCATCATGTGTGGAGAGAGACATGGCAGTAGTTGGAGTCCATGGTTCTGCAAAGATTTGGGTTGTAATTGGGGTGATGGGCGGGTCATTTCACCCTTCCCTCCCCTGTGCATTTAGTCTATGTCACAGTGTGACAAAGTTTACGTGTTGTTACTATTTGGAAGCATTATGTTTTGGTGATAGAATTGATGAGATGTTGTTTTTATTATGTGCGTGGTGGATGCATAAGCATCATACTCAACCTCTTATCTATTCGTTCAGCTCCATTTTATGGTCCAGGGAAAGAAATGTGGGATTAATAGTATGGCACTTGCTGACTAATTTTCATGATGATTTAAGGTGCCATATTGAAGAGAGGGTGCTAAGTAGATTGTGGGTGGAAACATGATGTTTGGTTTATATCACGTAGTTATATGAGAAGTATTGCAGTGTTCCACAACACTTGGTAAATTCAATGGCTATGTAGAATTCTGAGGCTTGTAATTCATGCCCTCTTATGATTCCTAGCTCAAATCAGTGAATGGATTGCCAATACTTAGATCTTATTTTTGTTTATGACTATCATATATAAACCAATTTTTTTTTCTTTCATCTATTTTGAAACATGCACTGGTACATATTATAAACGTGATTTTTTTTCTTTTGAAAAATAAAAATAAAAATAAAAATAAATAATAAATAATAAATAAATTTGATTCCTAGCTCGATGTAAGAATATCAGAATGATTTCTAATTCCAATTTGGGAATTCAATGGTTGTTTCCCTACAAATTTAACTATGGAGGTCAATTCCTTCTTTAGTCATGGATGTCAATTCCTTCTTTAGCTTCCTCCCGGTGAGAATTGGTTTTGTCTGTGGTGCCTAGAGTATGTAGGATGCGGCTTTGGGACCCTGGTCAATGTAGCAAACTTCATTATCTCTTGCATTAGCTCGGTGATTTTAGAATCCTTCTTTTTGATGACTATAGGTTTGAATGTTTTGATTATACTATTATTAAATTTCAGTTTGGTTCTCTAAGTTAGATGCACAATAGCCAATTTATAATCACTATTAGTGGGGATTGTATGTGCTTGGGTGTTATTGCTTTTCTGTGGAAGTAGTTTCACGATGTATTTTTTGGTCATTTTTACTTCCTTTATCTTCTTATATTACTCTAGTTGGGGCATATTTTGGTCTTGGTAATCGCATGATATGGGCTCCTTTCCACCCACTCGGGTTCTAACTCTTAGGGTTATTGAGCGAGCTAGTTGTTAGTTTGTGATTTTCAATTCCCCGGTCATGAATAAATCCATTCAAGTGAAAATTTAGAAAATGCAAGAAAAAATACTCACCCTCCAAACCAATCATAAAAAAATGGTCTTTAGTTTGATCATGAGAAATAGAACTTGTAATTGAACATAGAACCTGTTGACGGTGTTGGACCCTCCAACATGTCAGGCGATCTCCCCGATAAGGAGTCCCAACAAGACCTTAAATCGTTTAGTGTAGGAGTCCCAGGAGTGGGTCGTATAGTATCGCCTTGACCGCAATTGCGCGTAAAGACAAGCAGGATGTCCTTATTGGTAGCAAGGGTGTGACCAATGCAGCAAGCCAAGGACGGTGCATGAAGGGTTCTAACACATGGAAAGGGGAATGAGTGCACCCCTTGGAAACCTGCAGAAACACATGATTTGGAAGGAAACACACGAGCAAATATACATCACGGGCTGGAAGGCAGGTGAGCCAACAATCCAAAGTGATGGTTAAACCAACATCACCTCTCAATGAGATTCATACATACATATATAGAAAGAGTCCATAAATACATGTGTAAGAAAACAACTACATATATAATTAGAGTAACCAAGACAATTGGAATACAATAATAGCATATTCATGAAATGTGTTGGCTCTGTTATATTAAGAGTGACAACCAAGAGTGAAAGATCCAATCATACAGTACAACCATGACCAACCACTAGTTCCATCAACAAAACGTTACAGTCACTACCGCTTGCTCCTCCAAAGAGGTGTACTAGCTCTACACTATGGAGAAGCCAATTCTCATTATATTATACTCCAAGATTTCTCTAAGATACACCTATAGGAATATTGGCTCCCAAAAATATGTACAATGAGTTATGAGGTTATATAAATAGAAACGGGCGGGGTAACCCTTGACATTCCCCTTTGTGACTCTTCACTTACCCTCATGACTCTTCAACTACTACATGACTGTTACATTCGACCATCGACACTTAGTTTTTCACTTTTACAAGATGTTACATTACAATCTGCACATGTACCCATTTGAGACAAAATAGGCTTGAGCAAACCATGCAAGCTACCACTAAGACTCAGACAGCTGTGGGAAGACAAACTCTTCGACATCCTCACGATGATTGAAGGTAGAAAACTGATGCCAAGCTTGGTAGTCAGTGATGGTGTTTGCGTGCTCAATCATGACATCCTTCTTAAAATGAACTCTTGCCTCTGCTGCATCCAGGTACACTGATTTGGCTCCTTTATCCAACTCGTCTGATAATATGTGCATCATAGTTTTGAGTGCGTCCAGGCCAACAACATATTGATGCATAATGTCTGTATTGATCTCCAAGTTTGTATTGGTGGCTATGCACATCAACTCGTCAAAGTCCATGTCCTGCTCCAGTCAGACTTGGTTCTTTGTCTTCACCTCGGTGAGTGTGTCAATGGATGGGTTCACATGTGTGCACATAATGACATCCATGCTCTTGAAAACTTGTGTATGCGATCAACATCACTGTTCACCCTATCTTCTTTGTGCCAGTTGTTGGGATGGGTCTATATCTTGTATGGGTGAAGTTTCATCAGTCTACGCGTGTTGTGCCCCTTGCTGGATATGTTCCTGTTGCGCTTCCTTCTCTACTCTGCGCAACTCTTGTTCTTCCCTAAGTTCCCGCAACTCCTTCTCTGTTTCCTCCATCCTTTGTTTGTCTCTTTGCCTTTGCGCGATCCTCTTATTGCACTGTCACCTCTTAGCCTCAATCTCCAAAGTTGCTTTCGTCACAAGTGGATATGCTTTGAACTTGCTGCTTTGCTCTGCCTCTACGCTGTCAACAACTTTCCTCTTACCTTTGTCACGCGCAGGTCTACTACCCTCTGTTGCTGTTGATGGTTCTGCTGTCTGTGATGCCACGATCATTTTATCTTGTTATCCTTGTCTATGAACAACCTAGTGTCTTCATAGATAGGCAATCTCATAGACACTCACTCAATTGCATCTCCAGTTGCGCTCTCAATGGTGTCCTTTGACCCTTCTCCCTGTGTGGCCATTGTACATGTGCTACTGAGAGGCAGATGAACACCTGTGATACCTAGAGATGTAGCAACACTCATGGCAAGAAATACAACAATTGAAAACCAAAGAAAACTTGAGGACTGACTTGCAACATACATGTATGATTGATTGTGAAGATTATGTAATTTCACTTGGAGGCTGGGAGATTGACTTCCAAAACTACACAAGGTATAATCTGGGCTGTTAGGAGGCTAACTCACTACTGGAACTGCGCAATACACAATCTAGCATATCCTGCTAAGGACTGAAGTTGCACAATGCGCAATTTCATGCAGTGACATGCAAACCAACAAACTGCATTACGCAATTTCTGGGGCCAGCAAGGCACTACCTCCCAGAATTGCGCAATGCAAGCGTGGAGGCCAGTACTGGCCATATTTGTGCATTTTCTGTGAGAAAGGCAGAGCCTTCATTCTTAGAAATGCGCATTGCTGGCCGGGCAAGGCAAGGTCTGAGCCAAGGCAACCTATACTCGCCGACGAGTGATTGAAAACATGAGAAGGTTGGAATGCATGGTGAGACTGAGTGTAAACAAGAATGAAAGACCATGCATGCAAACAGTGAGTGCAAGATTAAGAAAACAGGAAAACAAGCATGTGTGTGAAATGAGTCGCCACAACGACAACCATGGGTGAAACACAATGTCATGTGTGCGAAAACAGTGAGATGCAAATAAAAACTGAAACGATGCTTCTACAGGCTAATACACATTAAAACGATAGAAGGCGTTCAAAAAAACCAAGCAAACAACATTCATACAAAGCGAAATACGACAAGCGATAGAAAAACAACAAATGACATGAAAAGAAAACTTACCCAGAAGCAAATGAGCTAAATGTGCCAAATACTCCTAAATGTGTTGTGGGTTGTGAGAGCTCCAAGATCGATGTGAGGAATGAGCTCTGCATTGTCAAATAAATAAGTTTGAGGCTTATGACGCGCATGCCACAAATCTGGGAAAAAGCGACACTTAGAGGGAATGCTCTAAAATGATCTTTCATGTAACCTCCAGCTGTAAAAAATAGATCCCTAAAATTTAGGGATGCTTTCACATGTTGTTTTTTATATTTCGGGAAAAGTAACCCATATATGCAAATCAAGATTGCTTAGTCGCGGAGGGAACCGATCAACCTGAAGACACACGCAACAATCTGCAAGTCTGGGAAAGGGGTTTGCATAGTTTCTGCATTGAGCAGGGCTGGTTGTCCCTCAGGCATTGCATAATTTATGGGGTCAGCAGGTCACTGCCTCCTAGAATTGCGCAATTTCTAGGTTGAAGCCTAGTGTCGAGCTAGATTGCGCAACTTTCTGAGGGAGGGCGGCTTGGCTAGATTGCGTAATTCTAGAGCCCAACAGGTATCCCAATAGGATTGTGCAATTTCTATAGGGAAGGCTTGTTCCCCTCCAGAATTGCACAATTTTATGAGTGAACATCTCAGCAAGAAAATTACCTAAGTCCGAAATGGTAGCTTGTGATGGGAGACAAGCAAGTTGACATGCACAAGCTGCCAAACCACTGAAAGTTAGCTGAAGCGTATGTACTTGACAATGCAAGACATGATGCTAAGGATGGTTGGTAGGGAGGCTCTGAAACGAAGCTAAGGAAAAATTTTGTAGGGTGGTTGTAGCCGCTACAACATTTGGTGACACATTGGTAGAACTCCAGCTCTCTGCATGGAATTTGTTTCGTGAAAAACAAGTCTAACACCTCCGGAGGTATTGTTTAGTTCTCTGATCATCTTAACTCCATCACTAGCTTGATTAAAAGATGTAGCATTTGTCATGTTGTTGGTTGGTCAGCACACATTCCAAGCCAAGTCAACACAGTTGTTTCAATTGGGATGAGGGGTATACTAGTACACAAGCAATATTATAGTCAGAGTTTTAAGTTTCATCTCTGGTGTTGCTCCAGTACCAGCAGCCTTGGAACGTACTTGTTGAGCCTTAAAACTACCTCTCTTCTACATACTTTCCTAGACCTTTTTCCCACACCAGTACCTCATAAGCTATCAAAGTCATTACATATTGATTCTAAGAGTGCATTTAAGTGGTTTTCTAACTATATTTTTGTGTTTGCTATTTGACTTAGATTTTGCTCATCAGCTATGGAATGTAGCCACTTTCTGCAGTTGACTTATGATTCCGCAGCTATTTTTATTGATCTATAGGTTACAGGTGTCGGCAAGTAAAATGAGGCACGTGGGTAGTTCAGGAATGCCCTGGACATGGACCAGGTCCTATCTGTTTAGTCAAATTCGGAAAGTAAAGCCTTGGTCAAAGGACGGTTAAACAAGGAGTCCTACAGCAAACAGGTCTCTGTTTTCAGCACGTGAAAGGTCGAAGACCGTTCCTAGATCCGTGGATCCCTTTTGACAGTTGTAGACCATCTCCACGACGCAAATCCAACATCCACCTTTTTTAGATTGAATGATCATGGCAACCAAGATGCTAAGCTCATGGGTTCTGCCTTTTTACATGCCCTCTGCTGAAGGTTTCTCACAGAAAAATAGTTATGTAATTTCCTCTATAAATAACGCGTTTGCAAACGCATATAGCTAGTCTTGATATAGCCTTGCTGTTAGTTTTATGTTGTTGCTGTAGCATTAGTTATGTTGTTGTAACGAGAAGACATTTCCTCTGTTTTGCAATATAAAGACTCTGTTTCTTATGGTTGTTTGAGCGTAATTTCAGATTGACAGTGTATTAACCAAGGCCGTGCAGAGGGCCCCTGCTGGCTGAGGTTTTGTTTCTTTATTTTTGTAAAGTCTTCGTGTATTGTTTTCTTATTTCCATTGTAAATATTTCATAGCTTGTTCACCTGTATATATTTCATAATTCATTTATGGTGTTAATGTTTCATTCCTGTACATGATTTTCCAGCATTGTATATTTTTGCTAACACTGATTAGTGTGTTTCAGGATAGGTTATGCTCGAGCGTTTTGATATAATTTTTGTATCAAATAGTGACATGAGATTGGCCTATCTGTTGACTTTGTCTTTTTAGCTTTTCAATTTCAGTTATGCTTTGATTTCAGTCTTATTTATTTGCTGTTGTTAGCTAGTTTAGATATCAAATTCTTCATGTCATTTGACGTTATCTCTAGAGCCATGGCTTAACCTCGAAAAGCTACTTGGCGAGCTATCGGATTATGAGTGAAGTGATTTGATTTTACTTTCGTTTCTGCAATTAGATATTAGGTTCTTCATGTCATTTGACGTTATCTCCAGAGCCATGGCTTAACCCCGAAAAGCTATTTGGCGAGCTATTGGATTATGAGTGAAGTGATTTGATTTTACTTTTGTTTCTGCAATTAGATATCAGGTTCTTCATGTTATCTGACGTTATCTCCAGAGCCATGGCTTAACCCCGAAAAGCTACATGGCGAGCTATCGGATTATAAGTGAAGTCACTTGATTTTACTTTCGTTTACAAGTAGGTAATTTAGACATCAATTCTTTATGTTATTTGACATTATCTCCAGGGCCATGGCTTAACCCCGAAAATCTACTTGGCGAGCTATCGGATTATAAGTGAAGTCAATTGATCTTACTTTCATTAGTCTGCAATTTTTGGTTTGTTTGAGTGCAATAGTTTAACTTTTGTTTTTGTATTTAGATGAGCAGCAGAGACAGTGATTTCATGATCCGTATTTCATCATTTGTTTGATTTGAATAGCTGCACATTTACATTCATGTTCAAGTACTAATTTTATCACTAGTATGTTTTGAGATCCTTTGAAGTGATAAGCTCTAGAAGTTATCATAAGGGACATAAAACCTTGCCTTAAATCTATATCCATACTTGCCTTCTAAAGTATTCTTAAAACTTAGGAATAGGATTTCCATTTTCATTAGGAGACAAACAAAGACAAAACCCAAAAACAAAATAAAATTGAAAACAATAAAATGTAAGAAAGAGGTTGTCTTGCACATATAGCGTGCCACACTTCATCAGTTTATGACTCCCGAATTGATAATTAATGTAGCAACTTAGGACACACTAAATTGACTAAACAGTACCCTGGTGGAGTCATGCAGGAACACAAGCATCCCTCCGCTGCCAGCAAGCCTAGTCAGTACCCCGATGGAGTTACTTGCATCACCTCTTTGCGCATGAAGCCTTTCTCTTCTTTTGCCTTATTCATTTTTCAAAATTTTTCACATTTTCTTTTTTTCATTTTTCATAGTTTTGCATAGCACTTATTCATTTCAAAGGCAGAAGAGGAATACTGACTTATTGAGAGCAGAAGAGGTTGTTCCTTTAGAGAAGTATTTTGTATATACCTCTGACATACTTGTTAAGGTTTTCCCCCTCACCTTACTCTACTTGACTGAGCTGACAAGGGTTAACCCAAAACAAATGACTAGAGTAGGTGATAATAGTTAGTGCGCAAGCATTGTGTTTCCATCAAGGTTCACCTTGAACAACACGTATTTAGCATTGGCGTATCATGGACTTAAGATAACAAGTTATACATACGGAAACAAGATGACAGATAACCAAGTGTTGATAACTGCACAAGTCCTCTTTCACTTTACCCTCGCTTGTTTCAAGAGACGCACGTGGTTTCATGTGAAATTAACCTACAAATGTAAACAAGAAAACACACAACTAAAAGAGTGAAGAGAAGAAGCAAATGTGAAATCAAAGCGATTAATCAAACAAGCAAGCAAGAAAACATAAACACAAGGTAAGAAGCAAACATGCATTCAAGTAAACAAGACAAGAAGCAAACACTGCTCCTACTCCTAAGCTAATAATGCATGGGCCTGATCACGTGAAGTGATATTTTCAATGCAACCACCAACGCATTGGTCAACCCATGTTGGTGAAGGAATGGTTCACGAACAACACAATTTTGTGAACCAACAAACATGAAAGTTATTACAATGAAGACAAACACACTTCGAGTTTAAATGTGTCTACATAACAGAAATAAGTGTAAGCGCATGACATGCAATATGTGGACTTACCGTGGTGTTGTGCGACACTTTGTATGTCTATTGAGCATATGCATTCTCTTGATTGTGACATGTAAGCAAACGAGAGAAATAAAGACAACTTGTGTTGCGCACGTGTGCTTCCTGTGTAAGATTCCTCCAACGCATGAGCGATGGGATCATGTAGCTCGAGTGGAGGAAGCGAAATATGCATGTGGGATTGATCTTCAATGCATATAGTTGAGCGATGAGGAGCCTCGGGTGTTTCAACAATTTCCAGACTAGAAGAAAAACTAACTTCATGACATCGAGGGACTGACATAACCATCAACTCGGGTTGAGGTGCCTCAACAGTCTGCGGGGTTTCAAATTCATTGATAGATATATCATCATAAACGGGTGTTTTTGAAAAATCAATAGCAATAGAATCAACATCATGATCAAATACGAGAGTAAATGGATCACGACAATTATGATAAAGAAAAATCAATGATTCCATCGTCATCCTCATGATCAGATAAATGAAACAAAGGGGTAGATGAGAAGCAAGAATGTTCACCCTCTAGGTTTCCAGAAAAGGCAGATGAAAAATTAAGTGGATTTTCAATGAAGAATTTATCCTCTCTACTGTTGAAACATGGACTGACATCTAGTGTGCTCTGTGAATGATCAACAATGGGTGCATTCGTTGGCGTATTTACTCAAGGAAAATCATAGATAGCAGAATCACCATAAATGACAGCGCAAGTTGGTTGTGCAACACCAACTCCATAGATGGCTTGATCTCGTTCATAATAGGTGTAGAGTTCGGAACAGAAGAGCACAAGGCATTGAAATTCAGAGGATAAGAATAACACGGAGAGGGAAGTTGAGGTAACAAAGTCATGTGACAACCCATGGGCTTCCCAGTGAAATCTACGAGAAAATTGGGAGAAGTGATGTCGGGAGGATGTGACAGCTGAACTGACATGTGTGCATGTTATCCCACATCACTCTGCGGTGGTGAAGCTGTTTGATGAGGGGACGATGGACAATCACTTGTGATAATGACTATGTTCATTTGTGATTGCATATCTCCATCACCAAAGTA
Organism: Pinus taeda; assembly: GCA_000404065.3. Taxonomy (NCBI): domain Eukaryota; kingdom Viridiplantae; phylum Streptophyta; class Pinopsida; order Pinales; family Pinaceae; genus Pinus; species Pinus taeda. Next base: position 120,594 of record APFE030127534.1, on the reverse strand, counting down.
TGTTGAGTGGGGTTTCAACTTCAACTTCATCTTGGGATTGATTGATTTGTTAAGACAATATTCAAATGTGTCCCAAAGATATTGAAACTTCATCTGGATTTCTGGAGCTTCAAACTGCAATACACGGAACTGCTACAAAAAATCCATAGGTGATTCTTGCGGAGTCTTCTGTTGTTTTAACCTTTTTTTGTCAAGAGGTTCCAAATCAAAATGATGGAAAGTAGATTCAATGAGATCACATAACTACTCAAGTGAATGCAAGCAGCCGGGTGGTGGGGTACTGCACCATTGTTGTGGGGATTCGTGAAGTGTGCGTGATAACATCAAGTTTGGCTCTTCATCATAGAAGTCATCTCCATCATTAATGAATTCATAGAAGTCTTGTAAGTACTCAGGACATGCCACTTCGCCTTTCACCATCATACGTGAATTCATACAAGAGATCAAAAAACTCCCTCATGATGTCGAAATGTTTGGTAGAAGAGAAACATCGTGAAGGGATGATTCTAACAGTATCCATGATGGATATGGGAAGATACAAAACAAGATGAGAGGACGTAAATTGTCATCTAGACCTCCTTCTAGCGCCAAAAATGTTAACAGTGTTGGACCAGCCAACATGTCAGGAGATCTCCCCAATAAGAAGTCGCAAATATACCTCTAACCATTTGGTGTATGAGTCCCAGCAGTGAGTCATACGATATCACCTTGACCACGGTTGCATGCAGAGGCAAGTAGGATTTCCTTGTTGGTAGCAAGGGTGTGACCAGTGCAACAAGCCAAGGAAGGTGCATGAAGGCCTCTAACACACAGAAAGGGGAATGAGTGTGCCCCTTGGAAACCTGTGAAAACACATGGCTTGGAAGGGAACACACGAGCAAAGATACATCATGGGATGGAAGGGAAGTGAACCAACAATCCAAAGTAATGGTTAAACCAACAACACATCTCAATAAGATTCATGCATACATATATAGAAAGAGTCCATAAATACATGTGTAAGAAAACAACTACATATATCATTAGAGTAACCAAGACAAATGAAATACAATAATAACATATGCATGAAATGTGTTGGCTCTATTATATTAAGAGTGAAATATCCAATCAAATGGTACAACAATGACCAACCACTAGTTCCAACAGCATAATGTCACAATCACTACAGCCTGCTCCTCTAAAGAGATGTACTAGCTCTGCACTGTGGAGAAGCCAAACCTCGTTACAATACACTCCAAGCTTTCTCTAAGATACACCTATAGGAAGCTTGGCTCCCAAAATCTTGTACAATGAGTTATGAGGTTCTATAAATAGCAAAGGGGGGGGGGGGAAACCCTTGACATTACCCTTTGGAACTCTTCACCTAGCCTCATGAATCTTCAACTACTAAATGACTGTTACATTCAACCATCAACACTTGGTCTTTCACTTTTACAAGATGCTACATTACAATCTGCACATGTACCCATGTGAGACAAAATAGGCTTGAGCAAGCCATGCAAACTATCACTAAGACTCTGACAGCTGTGAGAAGACCAACTCTTCGACATCCTCGTGATGATCGATAGTGGGAAATTGATGCTAAGCTTGGTAGTCCATCATGGTTTCCACGTGCTCAATGGTGACATCCTGCTGAAAATGAACTCTTGCTTCCGTTGCATCTGAGTACACTGATTTGGCTCCTCTATCCAACTCATCTGATATCATGCGCATCATAGTCTTGAGTGCAGCCAGGCCAACAACATATTGATGTATAGTGTCTGTGCTGATCTCCAAGTGTGTGTTGGTGGCTATGCACATCAACTCATCGAAGTACATGTCTAGATCCAGTTGGACTTGGTTCTTTGTCTTCGCCTCGGTGAGTGTGTCAACGGATGGGATCGCATGCATGTGCACAATGACACCCATGCTCCTGAACACATGTACATGCGATCGATAGCACTTCTCACCCTGTCTGCTATGTGCCAGCAACTGGGATGGGTCTATATCCTTTATGGACACAATTTACTCAGTCTGCGCATGTTGCGCCCCCTGCTGGATCTGTTCCTTTTGTGGTTCCTTCTCTACTCTGTGTATCTCTTGTTCTTCCCTCAGTTGTCGCTTCAACTCCTGCAACTCCTTCTATGTTTCCTCCATCCTTTGTTTGTATCTTTGCCTTTGCATGATCCTCTTGTCGCATTGTCACCTCTTAACCTCAATCTGCAAAGCTACTTTCATCACAAGTGGATCTGCGTTGAACTTGAAGCTTTGCTCCACCTCTGCGTTGTTAATAACCTTCCTCTTGCCTTTTTATCGCGCAGGTCCACTACCCTATGTTGCTGCTCTCTGCGATGCCGTGGCCATTTTATATTGTTACCATTGTCTATTAACAACTTCGTTTATTCATAGATAGGCAAGCTCATAGACACTTGCTCAACTGCATCTCCATTTGCGCCCTCAATGGTGTCTTTGACCTTGTTCCCTAGGAGGCCATTGTACCTATGCTACTAAGAGGCAGACAAACACATGTGATACTTGGAGACATAGCAACACTCATGGCAAACAATTAGTTAGTTGAAAAACCAACACAAACTTGATGACCGACTTGCAACATACATGTATGACTGATTGTAGAGATTGCATAATTTCCACCAGGAGGCTGATTGCCACAACCGCGCAAGGCATAGTTCAGGCTGTCAGGACGCTGATTCATTGCTAGAACTGTGCAATGCACAATTCAACCTGGCTTGCTGAGAACTAAAATTACGCAATGCGCAATTTTAGTCAGTAGTTACATGCAAACCAGCGAACTGCATTGCGAAATTTTTGGGGCTAGCAAGGCACTGCCTCCCAAGAATTGTGCAATTCAAGCCTGGAGGCTAGTGCTGGAAAGATTTGCACATTTTCTGGGAGGAAGGCAGAGCCTTCATTCTCAGAAATGCGCATTGCAGGCCGGGCAAGGAAAGGTTCAGGCCAAGGCAGCCCAGACCCACCAATGGGCAAATGAAAACATGAGAAGGTTGGAATGCACGACGAGACTGAGTGTAAACAAGAGTGAATGATCACACATGAAAACAGTGAGTGAAAGATTCAGAAAACGAGAAGAAAAGAACGTGTGTGAAGTGAGTCACCACAACGTCGACCGTGAGTGAAAAATAGTGTCATGTGTGCAAGAGCAGTGAGATGCAAATAAAAACTGTAACAATGCTTCTACAGGCTAATATACATTAAAACGACAGTAGGCGTTCAACAAAACCAAGCAAACAACATTCATACAAAGCGAAATACGAAAGCGACAGAAAAGTAGCAAATGACATGAAAAGCAAACTTACCCAGAAACATCTGACCTGAATGTGTTGAAGAGTCCTAGATGCGTTGTGGGATGTCAGAGCTCCATGATTGATGGAAGGAATGCAATCTACAACATCAAATAAATAAGTTTGAGGCTTATGACGCGCATGCCACAAATTTGGGAAAAAGTGACACTTAGAGGGAAGTTTCTTAAATGATCTTTGCATGTAACCTCCAGCATCTAAAAATAGATCCCTAAAATTTAGGGATGCTTTTTTCATGTTGTTTTTTTTTTTCTATTTTTGGAAAAGAAGCCCATGCATGCAAATCATGATTGCTCAATCCCGAAGGGAACTGGTCAACCTAAAGACACATGCAATAGTCTGTAAGTCTGGAAAAGGGATTTGTGTAGTTTCTGGGCTGAGCAGGGCTTGTTTTCCCTCTGGCATTGCACAATTTCTAGGGTCAGCAGGTCACTGCCTCCCAGAATTGCGTAAATTTTGGGCTGAAGCCCAGTGTCAGGTTAGATTGCGCAATTTTTTGAGGGAGGGTTGCCTGGATGGATTGCGCAATTTTGGAGCCTAATAGGCATCCCAACAGGATTGCACAATTTCTGGAGGGAAGGCTGGTTCCCGTCGAGAATTGCACAATTTTCTAAGTGAACATCTCAGCCAGAAAATTACCTAAGTCCGGAATGGAAGCCTATGATGGGAGACAAGCAAGTAGACATGCACAAGTTGCCAAGCCAGTGAAACTCAGTTGAAGCCTATGTACTTGACAGTGCAAGACATGTTGCTAAGAATGGTTGGTAGGGAGGCTACAAAACGAAGCTAAGGCAAAATTTTGGAGGATGGTTGTAGCCGTTACAACAAAACCATGTTTCAAAGATTTGATGATGAAATTAATGCTATTTGACTGAAAGTGGAGGGATTGCAAGCTTATTTTGAACCAAAAAATCATCCATCCTCTGACAATATTACAATGAATCCCCCTCTATTAGGTGTGTCAAACTTGAATCTTCCAGCAAAGAATGCAAAATTGGGTGTTTTATCAAGTGTTTTACCCCCTCATGAATAATAGTATGGTCATTCATGTTTATCTATTTTTGGGATTTTTTTGGAAATAATTACTTTCCAATGCTACGATACGGCAATCAGAATAGTTGGCATGCACACTATTATTAATGAAAACTATGCATATTTTTATTAATGAAAACCATCGTTTCAGTTAAAAAATATTATAATACAATTTTTAGTAAGATTGTGGTATTGCTTTATTCAAAATTTGTTTTTAACGAACTAAATGGATTCAATACTATGAAAATCCCTAAAACACTCAAAATATATAAATTTCACGATTCAAACTTATAATTTGAACAAATCCTTCAAATATATTCCAAGAAACAAAGCTACAACCTATTTTAATAAATATACATATGAAAGTATTTTTTCCCATCCATTTTTTAATTTCACTGACATACACCATACTATTATACATACGACATAGTCTACTAATAGAAAAAATGATTTTTCCCCTCTAAATCTGAGAATACAATTTTAAGTGAGATTGTAGTTTCTTGTTATTTAAAATAATGTACTTTTGAATGCATAAATGGAAAAACCCTTGAGGCACTTGAACTTACAAATTCAATAGTTTAAACTTATTATTCTTATAAATCTCTACCACAATTGACAAAATTGACCGGAAAAAATGCATGGAAAAAGTCATTTTGGTTATTAATTAAACTACACTTTATACATGCTATTATACATCTTATTGCAATAATACAATTAAAAAATATATATTAATGTATATATTCTTGGCATAGTCTAACTTATAGAAGAAATAGGTTTTTTCACTGGAATCCAACTATACTATTCTTTGTATTTAGTTGTTTTTTGTATGGAGTGTATGAAGTAATTAAATATTATTAGTCTTTTGGATTTACCAAGTGAGAGGGATCGAAACACTTTTCACATTCAAAGAGGTTTGTATCTCAAGAGATTGGATCCCTCTCAATGGTTGGTAGACATTTTTCACTTTACAAGAGGTTTGTATTTGAAGAGATTGGAGCTCTCTTAATGTTTAGTAGATCTGGAGTTACGATGGATTTAGGTTGGTTTAATAATTAGAATTTTATTTTACCAAATTGAAATGTTAATGATGAGAATCTTATTGTATTTTTTCTATTTCAAGCTAATCAAAATGTTTAACAAGACATTACATGTTTAATATGACATGAAAATATCTCTACCATACTAGGCTAGAAAGTGCCTCTCAGCGCAATCATATCTTTGTAAGCAAAGAGGAGTTACTTTGTTGTTTGTAGGTTTCTTTGGAGAAGACAAATGGAATTCGAACATTTTTTATTCTCTACTTATAACATTTTTTTTACAGAAATGAACATTCACATAAGGTTTTGTGCTTACCACTGTGTTTGAAAGTTTAATTGTGATTATGATTTTAGCAAATCGGAGTTTAAATTATTAATCTGGTAGCCATTAGTTCCATTCTTACCTACCTTATTTGAAATTTTAATTATGATTTCAAATTTAGCAAACTATGGTTTAAATTGTTAGTGTACTAGCTAACCAACCATCTAGTGGTTCAGTTCCTTATCCTATAAGTGGATGTTAATATTAAAAAATAGTTGTGACTCATATGAATTTAAATAGATGTAAATTTAAAAGTTAACAAAGGAAGCCTCAAAAACAAATAATAAGCCCTAACAATGGTAACCGATGACTAGGTTATGGGTTACAATGCATAATTTAGTGACAAATAAATCATAGCCTAGTCATAAGGCATGCAATATACATAAATAAATAATAAGGGTGGAATTATTTCTCCTTTTTCAATATTATAACACCATATTTTAAGCATCCTAACGTATTGGTGATGGTAGCAAATCCTAACATTCAAAATACAAGTGGTGGGAATGATGTTGCCACCTTGGATTAATAATAGTAAAGGGGGATTAACCAAAGCAAAGTAATCAAGATGGAATACACACTAACATGCACAAGACATATGCGCACATATGTATGCATGTGTATGTGTATGTGTATGTCAACTCTAAGGATATTTTCCATGGGGAAACTCTCTAGGCACATCCTTGCATCTTGTGAAAGTAAATATGATATGTTTGCCTAACCCTATGGGATCCAAGTGGCTTCAACCTCATGACCTCCTTAGCCAACATGATTTTTGTATGGAAATTCAAACCACTTGTGCTAATCTTTAGGGTTTCAAAGGATATGAGATTTCCACTTGATGCCTTTATGTGCAAACTCCTAAACAATTCCTCACTGTTGGATTGTGTTATATTCTTTCCACGACTAGACCACGAAGTTAATCGGGGGTTAGAGGGGGGGAGGCCACAGGGGGTTTGAGGTGTACCCGTAACCCCACTTTATGGGGTCCAGGGAAGCGCCTTGGAAAATTTTGGTTTTGGACCCTATGTTAGGTTGGGCAGGCCCACCTATGGTTTTGTGCTAGATTTTCGCACATGTTTTTTTGACGCGATGGTTTTTGGTCCATGGTATTGGACGTGATGGTTTTCAGTCCATGGTATTGGATGCTTCGACATGTATAAATATGTATTATGACATTGAAAGGAACATAATGACAAAATCAAGCTGGTAGTCTCGGTTTTGGGATCTGGGGGAAAATCTCTGTGTATATGTGTTTTATGTGTTATGCTCTCGCATTGTTTATTTTCTGTGTTTTAGAATTCGTATGCAGGTAATTTATGTACGGGTTAAAACTTACATTTGGTATCAGAGTTGTTTTGGCTTCAAGGGGACGCCTTTATTGCTAAGGGGTTTCGCTCGAGCCTGTGGTAGACCCTGTTTAGTGGTAGATTTGCGAGATCGATTCTGTTGGTGAAAGAAGATGGTGAGCAATGGAAAGATAGAGATCGAGAAATTTAATGATCAGAGTTTTGAGTTGTCGAAACTGAAGATGGAGGATCTTTTTGTGGATAAAGATCAGTGGATCGCGGTAGATTTAGGTACTAAACCAACGGGAGTGTCTGATGAAGAATGGAAAAAGTTGGATCGGAAGGCAAAGAGCACAATACGATTGTGTGTCTCAGATTCAGTATTGTTGAATGTATCAAGGGAAGTTACGACCAAGGCTTTGTGGGACAAGTTAGGGACTTTGTACCAATCTAATTGTCCGGTGAACAAATTGTTCCTATGAATAAAGTTGTATAACTTGAGGATGAAAGATGGAGACTCGGTGACAGAGCATCTGAATGCGTTTAATACTGTGGTAAGTTAGATAGCATCTGTTGATATTAAAATTTCAGATGAAGATAAGTGCATCAGTTTGTTGTGTTCTCTACCGGATTCGTGGGATAGTCTGGTTATTGCAATAGGTAGCAATGCAACTGCCTTGCAGTTTGATGAAATAGTCTCAGCCTTGCTGACGGAGGAGATGAGATAGAAAAATATGGAGAGCCAAAATGGTGATGCCTTGTCTGTACGAGGACGGTCCTAGAACATAAAAAAAAAAATAAGTCATCGAGTGGGAGATCTAAATCTAGAGGGAGATCTAAATCTCTAGGAAAAACTGTAAAGGTGGTGTGCTAGAAATGCATAAAGGAAGGGCACTTCAAAAGGGACTGTAAATCTAAAGCTCTTAACAAAGGAAAGGGATCTAATGATGCTCCTTCTGCAGAGGCGAAAACCACCTCAGATGAAGGTGGGGATGTGTACTTGGCCTCTTCAAGTACACATGTAGATCATGAGGTATGGTTGATTGACTCAGGTGCATCCTTTCACTTCACTCACCATAGAGAGTGGTTCTATGAGTATGAGAAATAGGATGGTGGTGATGTCTTCTTAGGGGATGATAGGAAGGCTAGAATCATTGGTCATGGAAAAGTAAAGTTGAAGTTGCAAGGTGGAAGGGTTAGAACACTTTCGGGGGTTCTACATATTCCTGCATTAGCCAGAAATCTAATTTATGCAAGCAAGCTAGATGATGCAGGTGTAAACAGTGTTCAAGAAGGATACCTGCAAGATGGTTCGGGGAGCACTGGTATTGATGCGGGGAGTTCGGATTGGAACTTTGTACAAGTTGCAATGTAGCACTGTTATTGATGGGTGCAACAGTTTTGTGGTTCTTGAAAGTGGAGCAGAAAATCTAGTGGTCTCTGGAGAGAAGACCATGTTGTGGCATCAAAGGCTTGGACATATTGGAGAGAAGGGCCTTCGAATATTTCATGGTAAAGGTATGAGTAATAGCTCTCTGGATTTTGATTTCTGTGAAAATTGTGTATACCGGAAGCAAAATCATGTGAGTTTCCCCTCTGGTGGTAAGAGGGTGAAATAGATATTAGAGCTTCTACACAGTGATGTGTTTGGACCTGTGAAGGTTCAATCACTGGTTAAGTCTGTGTACTATGTATCATTTATACATGACTTCTCAAGGAATACATGGATATATTTCCTTAAGAAGAAATCTGGAGTCTTTGACAGGTTTAAAGAATTTAACTCTGGTGGAAAACCAGATAGAGAAGATAAAGGTGTTGAGGACAGATAACAATGGAGAGTTTTGTAGTAATGAATTTGAAGAATTTTGTAAGAAGTGTCGTATAGCACAGAAGAAGACTACTCCATATACACCTCAGAAAAATGGAGTTGCAGAAAGAATGAACAAGACGTTGATGGAAAGGGAAAGAAGAATGCTCAGTGGTGCCAGGTTAGGACATGAATTCTGGGCAGAGGCAATGGATACTGCATGTTACCTAGTCAACAGGTCATCTTCATCAGCGTTGGAGGATAAGACTCCACAAGAGGTATGGACTGGTAAGAAACCTGCTCTTTCACATTTGAGGGTATTTGGATGTGATGTATATGTACATGTTCCAAAGGAGAAATGAAACAAGTTGGAGTGTAAATTTGAAAAGTGGATCTTTATTGGGTATAAGGATGGCTTAAAAGGTTATAAGCTTTGGAACCCAATAGCAAGGAAGGTTGTGTACAACTGAGATGTGTTGTTCAGAGAGGTGAAAGATGTTATTAAACATGAAGTCCAACCAAAGGAACCTGAGAAGATAGTGTTTGAGCTAAAGGAGGAAGAATCAGACTCTACAGCAGAGGAGGAATCAGAAGATGAAGAGCCACAAACTCTGGGTGTAAGAACATTAGTTCGAGAAAGAAGGTAGCTAGAAAGGTATACTCCATCTGCTTTCTGTTCAAATTTTTCTTTATCTATTACTGATGATGATCCCAAAACTGTGAAGGAAGAAGTAGATTCAGAGGATGGAAAACTTTGGAAAGAGGCCATGGCTGATGAAATGGCATATTTGCACAAAAATGAGGCTTGGGATCTAGTGGAGTTGCCGGCTTGAAGGAAACCCATTGGCAGCAAATGGGTGTTCAAGAAGAAGACAAATACAAAAGGAAAGGTGGAGAAATACAAAGCTCAGTTGGTAGAAAAAGGTTATTCCCAGGTGCTAGGAATTGATTTTGGTGATATTTTTTCTCTTTTTGCCAAGGCAACTTCTATTAGATTACTTTTATTTGTTGCTGCTGATTTTGATTTTGAGGTAGAACAAATGGATGTGAAGACAATATTTCTTCACGAGGATCTGGAAGAGGAGATCTACATGAAGCAACCTGAAGGCTTTGCAGTGAAAGGTAAGAAAGAACTAGTATGCAAGTTAAAGAAGTCTTTGTATGGTTAAAATAGTCACCAAGGATTTGGTATCGGAAATTTGATACATTTATACGGGGACTTGGCTTCACTAGAAGAAAAGTAGATCACTGTGTGTATTTTAAATTAATTGGTGACCGTATTATTTATTTGGTCTTGTATGTGGATGTTATGTTGCTGGTTGGAAATGACAAAGAAATTATCCAGGATTTGAAGACCCAATTGTCCTCCAAATTAGACATGAAAGATCTTGGTGTTACACACTATATTTTAGGCATGGAAATTAAAAGAGATTGGGCAAAGAGGAAGCTCTGGTTAAACCAGAGAAAGTATGTTGAGACAATATTGCAGAAGTTTAATATGCAGGATAGTAAATCGGTGAAGGTTCCTATTCCTATAGGTGTAAAGTTATCTGTTGAACAATGTCCCAAGACACAAGAAGAGGAAGAGGATATGTCCTATGTTCCATGTGCAAGTGCAGTCGATAGACTAATGTATGTGATGGTCTACGCTAGACTAGACATTGCACATGCAGTGGAAGTATTGAACAGGTTTATGTCAAAACCAGGGAAGGAGCACTGGACAACAGTGAAGCGGGTTTTCAGATATTTGTGTGGCACTAGTGATTATGGTTTGTGCTACCAAGGAAGACCAGGATTGGACATATTGTTGGATATTCGTGGCTTTGTTGATGTAGACTGGGCAGAGATCTGGATCAGAGAAGATCTACAAGTGGGTATGTGTTTAACCTATTTGAAGGTGAAATCAGTTGGATGAGTAAGAAACAATCTTTAGTGGCACTATCAACTACAGAGGCAGAATACATGGCAACCACTCATGCAGGCAAGGAAGCAGTTTGGTTGCAGAGATTGTGTTCAAGTATGGGGTTAGTACAGGGAGCTATAAGGATAGACTGTGACAGCCAAAGTGCAATTTTCTTGCAAAGAACCCTGCTTATCATTCAAAGACACAAAGCACATTGATGTTCAGATCACTTTGTGAGGGATATGATAGAAGACAAAAAGGTGTTGCTGGTAAAGGTGGACACTTTGAAGAATACTGCAGATGCATTGACAAAATTTGTGAGCTCTGAGAAGTTCCTTGGTGTAGAGAAACAATGGGCTTTTCAAGGCTCGAAAAATGACTAAGCTCACCTGTGGCCCCCTGTGGAAAGAAAACAACAAGTGGGAGATTGTT